>JANHFL010001318.1:30073-65180 GCA_032468155.1 Oxyrhabdium leporinum
AGGGAGGGAGGGAGGGAGAGAGAGAGAGGGGGGGAAAGGAGCTAAATCCACAGGCCAAAGTGGATAGGGCTGAGGATATTTATAGAAAACAGCCTGCAAACTTTCTGGCTTGCGGTTCAGCTCACCCCGAGCCAAAAACCCATCAATTCTGCATCGAGTCTACGGACTCAGGTCACAAAAGGTCAAGGCAAGGGACCAACTGTTTCCAGGAAAGTCCGAAATGGATTTGGACTGTGCCAAGAAGGCCAGCAGAAACTCCAGGAAGGTTTATCTAAAAACAGCTTGGTGGTGGCTTCGGAAAGTCCCCTCCCTCGCCTCCTCCTCTCCACTTGCCTGGGTCTCATCCAGGGAAGAAGGGTTGCCACTCTGCGCCCTAACAGAGTTTTATTTCACCTGCCTGCCGTTCCCTGTTGAGAGCAGAGCAGCTGTGCAAACAGAAGACCGGCCTGCTAAGATCTCCATTAAAATACCTCCATCGTCTTCTTCAGATCAGGGGGAGGCCGTGGACCAAATCCTTATTCCAAGAAGTTTAAATACTGGCACTAGACCCCACGTCTCTCAAGCTGAACTAGATTTCTGGGGGTTGGATGAACACCTCTGGAACATGTTTTCAGTAGCCTTATGCAAGCTGTTGGGAACGTTTATTTTAGCTTCATAGCTTAATCTTCAAAGAGGCATTTCCAAGCATTTCCAGGTTTACCCAGCTTCAGATCGGGTGGGTTTTTTGAGCTGGATTGAGGTCTCTTTGCTGGGTTTCCTGCACTGTGACGGCAATTTTAGGGATCGTGTGCCTCGGAGCGCCTGAAAACATTATTTTGTTAACTTACTGCAATTAGTATATTTGCCTCCAGACGTTGTGAATGCTCCAACACTGGAAGTTTTTAAGAAGAGATTGGACAACCATTTGTCTGAAATGAGATAGGGTTTCCTGCCTAAGCAGATTTTTGTAGTATTGCCAGGAAAATAGCATGGAGTACGCTCAACTCCAAGGAGATTTTATTTTGCATTGACTAATTATTGGGCTGAGAAGCACACAATTTTAAACATGGAATAGTGCTCTGAACAAATACAAATTTGTACTTGCATTTGTTCGGAGCTACAAGTCCAGAGCTTAACGTTGTAAGCTTAAAGAGAATGACTGGACCAAACTCACCCAGCTGCTTTGGATTTCATGGCTAAGGGGGGAACTCGAACTCACAGTCTCCTAGTTTCTCTCCTGGCGCCTTCGCTACAAGACCAAACTCACTCTCAAAGACATTCAATTATTTGATGGTATTCTGACAGTCTGTTTTAGCTCATCTAAAGAATTCACATTTTCAAACTATGTTTCTGGTTTTGTGTGTTCGTGTGCAACATGTTTTGGGTGGAGTATGTTTCATTTTGTTTTGTAAATAATTGCACCCCATTTGAAAGTGTTCTGGGGAATCTAAAATACGTCGGAGAAGCTCTTAAACAAATGCATCCTATTCCCCCCATACATGTTTATCCTCTTGCGTTAGCAGAATGCTAAAGCCAGAAATAAGCCCCATGGGGGAAATAAACAGAAGGCAAGAAAGAATTAAGGCGTTCTCCTTCGAGCCACAAAGTCCTCTTTGTAAATGCCCATATTATATTACTTTTACTCTGAAAGCAGAGTTTATAGTTTGTTTGTTAAGCTAGGCAATGTCAGTAAAGAAGAACAGTGAAGCGCCTAATAAAATCAGGAATATGAACTGAGCAGTAGAGAGTGTCAACTGGGGGATATATTTTTGCTGGTTTCCAAGCTACTTCCGTATGAGGTACAAAATTAACAAAACATGGGTGCAACAGTGTGAGACATCCTTGATAATTTAGCCAACTTCTTTGCTTCTCCATGTTCGTCCTACACAAAGCATTGTACTTCTTTCCCATTTTCCCTTCCGCCAGATTTGACGGATTGGACAATTTCCTTGAAAGAGTTAGTTAGGTTAGTTTCAACTGATTTAATCATCAGTCAGGGAAAGAGTGACCTTGAATTAACTCAGTACTCTTTGAACTTTTTAGAAAGGGATAGCAGAGGCTGAACAACTGGTGGAGAGTGATTCATGGCTGAAACATCCTTGAGTGAGCTACCCTCTGTCTAGTGTCTAGACTGTTCCAAGTTTCCCCCAGAGTTTGCTCTGAGAATTAAAATCTGACCCTGGAAAAACTGATGACTGCAAAAACTATCCCAAATATTCAGTGTCTCCTCCAAGGCTTGTTCAAGAGAAGGTGGTGTTTTTTTAATGCCGGATCTCAAAAGATGCACATTGGAAACTCAGAGCATAGGCACATATCTTGAGTGTTAATTTTTCCGTTAACCCATCGTAGTGCTTTTTTTGGGCAGAAAGAAAACTGCTAAACTAAGTGGAACAGATGGAAACCTATCAAGGAGAGATCCAACCTAGAAGTAAGGAGAAATTTCCTAACAGTGAGAATGATTAATCAGTGGACCAGCTTGCCTTCTGGAGTTGTGAGTGCTTCATCCCTGGAGGTTTTTAAGAAGGGACTGGGCTACTGGTGGGATTTAACAATTTAATTTAATTAATTTAATTAATTTAACAACTGGTTCATCCAGGGTCAGGTTGGCTGTCGTGGGGGGCGTGGCCCAACCTGACCCCGGACGAACCGGTTGTTAAATTACAACCCCCACCCCCCACTATCAATGTGGATCCTGGGCGCTGTGCTGCAATGGAGAAATGGGCAATGGAGCAGCCGGCCTGAGGGAAGGAGGAGGAGCAGGGAGAAGAAAGAGGGAAAGTGGCCTTTTCCTTCCCTCATGCTGGTCGCTCCATTGCCTGTTTCTCCATTGCAGCACAGTGCAGCGCCCAGGATCCATAGTGGGGGTGGGTAATTTAACAACCGGTTTGCTTAAACTGGTGCGAACCGGCTGAATTCCGCCACCGGACTGGACAACCATTTGTCTGTATTGCTTGAGTTGGCTTGAAGACCTGCAAGGTCCCTTACAACTCTGATATTCTATTATTGAACTGAATCAAATTGAATCACAGGGCTGGAAGGGATCTTGGAGGCTTTCTAGTCCAACCCCCTGTGCAAGGCAGGAGTCCTTATATCATCCTGGATCTTTCACATTCCTAGATGCTGATTTGATAACCTTTCAGGCAATCACAAAACAGTTTCTTCCATCTGACAATGAAGCTATAGAGAATCTGATCTGATTAGCCCTTTAGGGGCCATTAGGGAGATGTAACCCCCTCAACCAGAGCTGTTTCCAGCTAAAACATAATTACAAAATCAACTTTTTTTAAAAAAAGACAGCAACATCAAGAAATTTGATAATACATTTTCATTGTTGTTATTGTTGTTGTCTTCTAATGGAAGAGCAACATCATCATTCGAGTCACAGTAAAATTTATTTTCAAAAGGAAACCCCTGCAAGTTGCAGAAGATTTAATTATGTACATTTATACATTATGGGAAGGGAAATGACACAATATTTGATTTTCACAAGATTCACTAGGCTCCACCAGACTTTATTATTATTATTTAAAGTTAATTTGAAAAAAATAAGTAATGAGTTTATTGCAGAGCGCTAGCCCCTGCTATCCTTTATATTTACAAGAGAGTTTCCGTACCCAATAGGTATTCCTAGAAATTAATTAAATTAAAGGGATGTCTCCAATCTCATGTTTTTCTAAAAACATCCCTACCTTTCCAGAAAAGGAGGCATAGTATGGGGGTACACAGTTCCAAATGTGTTTACTTGTCCCTAAAGGATGCCTTAATTAGTGTGATGAATTAAGAATGCCTTAATTAATGCATTAAGTAATATAATTAATTACAGTTAGTCCTCAGCTTACAACCATTCATCTAACAATTGCTAGAAGTTACAACAGCACTGAAAAAAGTGATTTATGACTGTTCTCGCACTTATTAGCTATGATGGCGCAGTGGTTAGAATGCAGTACGGCAGGCTCCTTCTGCTGCCTGCCGGCTGCCTGCAATTTGGCATTTCGAATCTCACCAGGCTCAAAGTTGACTCAGCCTTCCGGATTTCCGAATTGGGTAAAATGAGGACCCAGATTGTTGGAGGACAATAGGCTGACTCTGTAAAACCACTTAGAGAGGGCTGTAAAGCACTGTGAAGCGGTATATAAGTCTAAGTGCTATTGCTATTGCTACAATCATTGCAGCATCCCCATGGCCATGTGATCAACATTTGGGCCCTTGGCAACTAGCATGTATTTATAACTGTTGAACAGCCTGGTGTAGGTGTTCATGATTTGTGGACCTTCTCAGGCAAACCAAGTAAATGGGGGAAGCTGAATTTGCTTAACAATCCTGGCAAAAAGGGCCCCGAAGTCAGGTGCAACTCAAATGAACCACCACCTGGCTTAGGAATGGAAATGTTTTGTCCCAATTAGGTTTATAAATTGAGAATCATCTGTATATCGCACACAGTATAAGGTTTGACATTGCAATGCTAGCATCTTCAAGAAAAGTAAGAAGGTCCTTTTTGAATACTTGGCAAAGTTCCAGAAAAGGGGTACAGTGCAATCTCTATTTACCCCCAACATATTCTGCATTCTTCCAGGATTACTTCAGGGCTGCCATAAAAAGAAGCTGGGCTTTTTCTGTTGTCTGATTAAGAGAGCTAATCCTACTTATCTGCTTTAGAAAATGGCAATGGTTTCAAGAATTCCTGTATGGAGAGACTAGATCCCCCTAAGGAAGGTGGAGTCCACACCAGTCAATACCTTTGACACTGCATTACATCCATCAAACCTCAGATCACAAAAGATGCGGGTGAAGTGACAGGAGTAAGCATCAGTGTCAAAAATGAATTCTTTAAAAATTAAATTCTCTAAAACACAAGTCCGATACCGAATTGAATTTAAGCAGGACACCATTTGTGAATTATAGTTATGCAGATAGACTTGTAAGATATCCAAAGTTAGGGTTTGGCTCTTAATTGTTTTTTTTTTCAGATTGGAGGTCTTTATTATGTCAGCTGCTTTTTTTTTGGTGCCTCTTTAGCTCTTCTATTTTGTTACCTGCTATTTTTCTTGGTCGGACTTTTAGGTGATAAAAATAGAATATAATAAAATACAATAAAAGCAGAACATACAGTTCATGCATCTTTGTGCTTCTGTCCCTAGCTTATTTAAATTAGCAAATGCTCTCCTCGGTGTTTATTTGTGCGTCTACACCTATTTCTGTTTACCAGGAGGTTAGTTTCCGTGGCAGGATGCAGGTGAAATACCTGCTTGTCTGTAACTGATCTTGAAAAGCGAAGCAGAGTCAAAGCAGTAAAATGAGGTGCATGTACCTCCATCAAGGTCAGGTTCCTGATTCTCTAATCCAGGGGTGTCAAACTCGATTTTATTGAGGGCCGCATCAGGGATGTGTTTGACTTGGGGGGGGCGGTGTGTGTGTGTGTGGGCCAGGTGTGTGTGGCCTGCTCGACGTCACTCTTGTGGGGTTACCTGTGGTGGCCCTCCTGACCTCATGTGGCCCTCCTGACCTCCATTTTTGCTGGCAGAGGCACCGCGGGCTGGTCCTTTTCTGTTTCCAGGGCGTCCCCACAGGCCAGATCTAAGCACCCCACAGGCCGGATGTGGCCCACAGGCCTTGAGTTTGACACCCCCTGCTCTAACGAAAGAAAACTCCGTGGATGTATCTAGGTACTCACCAGGGATCCAACTTCCTTGGAGTGAGATTCAAGTGTTTTTGTGCAAAAGACAGGCAGGTCCTGAAAAGCTTTCATACCGCAATGCAGCTGCCGGAATTGGCCAATTGCACCGAATGTAGAAGTTGCCGGTTTCAGCAAAGTTGCCAATGATCCAATGCTAAATTCCTTTAGCTCCCAACTTTGCTTACCTCTATTTGATTGAGCAGAGGGTCCTCGAACTTGAAGCCAGGGATCCTCTTTTCACTGCAGACCATGCTCACATCCTCGGTGTGCTTGCAGTCTGACACACCCCATCCGTTGGAGGTACACTGAGCTATCGATGACTCTCTTCCTGTGCAGTAAAGGTTGTCCAACCAGATGGGGCCTACAGAGAAAGAGGAGCAAAAAGTCTCTTTTAGGAGGTCTCCACTTTAGAGTGGAGCAGAAAGAATTTCATAAGATTGAGCTGTGCACCCAACTATAGCAATGTTTAAATCAAGCCTCTTCGAAACTGACTCCTTTAGGAAGAAGAATAGAAAAGGCTAACCAATGGAAAGGAGCCACGAGTCCACGCAGCTAAGCATTAGGGATTCTACCTTTATGTAATGTTCGAAAAATAGTGTTGAAGTCCTGTCATTTTCCTTCTTTTTAAATGCCCCTCCTCCTGATGTCAGCCTTATAAGGAAGTCCAGACAAGAACTAACTCCTGTTTTTATCGTAAGGATACATTAACAGAAACTTGCAACTCTCAACGTACATTTTCTCACCCACCCCCCAAAAACTAGGGAGGGTCCCTTTTCTGATTCCTCCATTATTTCTGCAGATGCAGCTACCTCTTATCTAAATATCTGTGGAGAGTCTCAGTCATCCAGTTCATGGTTGCCCTAAAAACAAAGGTGGTTTTTCAATTGGACTTTGGTTTTCCTTGAAGACGTTTCGCTTCTCATCCAAGAAGCTTCTTCAGTCCTGACTGAATGGTGGAGTATGGAAGGATTTATATTCCTTGCAGTCATCTGGTCATTAGTGCTCTCTCTGAGAATCGGACTGCTTCTTATCTAATTGCCTAGTCTGTGGCTTGTCCTGCTGTCTCACAGGGTCATTCCTCTGTACCATTACATCAATGACAATTTGTTTTTTTAATACATGTGTTTGGAATAGTTGTCTTGGAGTAATGTGGAAGGTAGGGTGGAAGGAGGACTAGATCAGCACCTGGATAGGGGATAGTTAATTTCTTTATTGAAATTTTCTCAAGCTGGTCAAAGATATATATAAATATAAAGATATATTTACTCTGGGGGACTATCTTATCTGATTTTGGAGAAGAACATGGAGCTCTAGGGCAAGGGGTACTACACGGAGCTAGGGGCAACTACTTGATAATTCCTCTCTCCTGGCCATTTTTAGGGCTGGCTCCACTAGGTAGTAGAGTGAAATCTTCTGCTTCAAGATCTTCAAATGGATGTAATAAATGACATCAGGAATAAAGTGTGAAAAGTGCAGCAAAGCATGGCTGAAGGTCTGTCCTAGATGGGTCAGGAATGGGACATCACGTGGACTCTAGGCCTAGAGGTCAGAGGTCAACATCGATCTACCATCTCTTACCAAAATATTGTGAGTCTTTGCAAAAGGGATAAGGGAATAAGCATGCCACCATATATTAACAGACCCCTTTGTCTGGCTTGCTAGAAGGGATCAGAAAAAAAATAATCATTGTTCAGCATCTCACCTTCTCCTTTGCCATATTTGGAGCCAGGGAACCAGGATATAGCTTCCACATAGCCCAATTGCCTACAGAACACGTTGGCCGAATGGATGGAGAAATCATCATCACAAATGGTGCCCCATTGATTGTTATAGTAGACTTCCGCTCGCCCTTCGTTGTGCTTCCTCTTGTTTCCTGCCAACCGGATCTGAATCAAAGGCTCAGTGTCGGGTTGGGGTTGGGAATCTTGTTGGTACTGGGCAAGGATCAGCTGGTCCAGGCACAGAAAGAAGAAGAAAAGGATCGAATGGTAGTTCGGGAACCTTGCCATTGAGGATGTGACGTTCTCTTTGGAGGCAAGTCTTAAGTTCAATCAAAGATCAGAAGGTAGGCTGGCTGGTTTGCTGGAAGGAAAGCAATGAAGGAGATACTTGAGAAATAAGGTAGGTGCTTAATGGTATTTAAACATTCACTATGGAGAGCCAATTCAAAGCGGATTTGATAGAAACCCAAATGGATTCCAAACTGCATGACAGATGAGATCTGGATTTGATTGCCCAGATCAGATTGGAGGCTTTCAAAGTGATCTGGAGAAGTGTAGCAAAATGATTCCTTTCCAATCATAGAATTTAACCCTTAAATGCTGGAAGCTACTCAGAGTTAGACAGCTATATAACTGTGTTTAATAAATGAACAAATGAACAAATAGTTGCCTTCAGATCTGATGGATTTGCTAAACAGAATCAGGAATCCATAAAGTGAAGTGCAGTGGATTTCAACATTGTTGTGTGAATGTTAAAGATTGTGGCAGTCTCAAAAGTACCACCATTGTCAGGATTTGCTCTAGTTAGACTGATCCTTTCTCCTACAGCCGCTTGTTGGAATTTCAACTTTTTAAACCCCTTCCTCCCACTACCTTCCCTACTGAGTGGAAAAGTAAAATACTTTTCTGCTGATTTAGCAGGATTAAAAAATAAATTAAAGCCCCCAGGCTGCCTAGAAGTCTTGTTTTACCAGCTGCTAGCAGAAAATCTACTAATGATTACATTTTAAGCCCTTTTAGCACATTGAGTTCAGCAGGTTAAGCCTGCTGGACTGAATGGCCTAGGAGTCATGTGTCTCCTGTATCTGAGAGATCAATGTTTTATAGCAGGTTGGCTTAGAAATCAGCAGAGAAAAAGAATCATCACTCTTCACCTATTAAGTATAGAACATTCATACCTAGACCAGCTATATCTAATGGATGAGTAGGATTTCTGGACAGACTTTCAGATTTCTGCCCAATATAAGATTCTTATGTGCATGAACATTAATCTGGTCGTTCCTGAAAAACAACATTTTCAAGAGTATGAAAATAATATAAAATATGCTATGGTTGTGTAGAGGATAGCTTTATATAGTACATAGAATCAATAAATTTATGAATATATATTCCTTATAACTTGAGGCTGGTGCTTATGCAATAAGAAATAAAAATAAGCTTTATTTAAGAAAAACCAATTTCAATTAAATGTAAATGGCAGTAGAAAAATTGCTTGGCCCTCATTATTTATTTTTACAATGTGATATCAACATCTCTCTCAAAGGGGAACCAGAACCTTTTTCAATTGTTCAAAAGTTAAAAGTATAGACTGGGAATGCAGATAGCGCGATCCCCACTTTTGCTAACATAACTGGGTGCTTTATAATAATATTAAAAAGGGTCTTGTGAGTGTCAAAGTAGGAATTTCTATTTCCCCCACATAACAAATATATAATCCCAGACTTCAGGGCAAAAGTTCTATTGCTTAGGAAGCTAAGCCACGCTACCACTATCTTAAATAAATATATAAATTCTGATATAAGATATAGGCACATGCATATACACATAAAGATATCTGGGGGAAAATTATATGATGGCATCCTGAAATGTCCACTGATATTAACAAAAGGCAATGGACAAAATATCAATGGAAAATTGATATCTGAAATGTGGTCCCTACAAATCTTTGTGGCATTCAGGTACAACTGTTAATGGTGGTGAAGGTATCAACAAAACCAAGAAATGGCTAGAAACATGTGGTCATGGCAGCCATCTTAACATTTTGTCAGATCCTCTCCCCCCCAAATGGATGTCAATGTGGCAAGTGTTTCCTCTCCTCTCTTCTCTCCCCTACCTTCCTCCCTCCCCTTGCTAAGAATGTTCAGCATTCCCAGAAACTCTCTTTGATAGCCACT
Organism: Oxyrhabdium leporinum; assembly: GCA_032468155.1. Classification (NCBI taxonomy): domain Eukaryota; kingdom Metazoa; phylum Chordata; class Lepidosauria; order Squamata; family Cyclocoridae; genus Oxyrhabdium; species Oxyrhabdium leporinum. The sequence goes on from JANHFL010001318.1 coordinate 39,622, forward strand.
ACTTTATATGAGCCAACATCTGTATGCAAAATTCCTTTATCAAGACATACATAATCTGAATGTCTCTTTGCTAATAGCTAAACATATGATGATGAAGAATACTGCCATACTATCAGGTGGCCTGTCTTGTTTAATGTTATCTACTTTCCAACGGAGAGAGGTTTTCTAAGGTTGCTCAGGTAAATAATTTGTCCTCCTTTCTATCCTAGAAATATCAAAGACTGACCATTTGTATTTCATACTCCAAATCACAAACTTGCCATTCACACTTGGGTGAACAAATAAAAACTAAAACTGCTTGCTTTGAGCAAGGATTCAGGTAGCAATTTCTTCTGAGTATACTTGGTGGATTCCACCAATGATTCACTTATGCTTTGTAAGTCAAAGGAAAATATAGACTGTAGTCTACACCAAAATTGTATGTTGAGCTTGTTCTCTGAAGCTGCTGGAACTTTTGGACCTGGCTTGGTCTGTGCTTGCTCAGTCTGACAAGCTGGCATGTGATAGGCATATTTTAGTCAAAAGGTTTTTATATTAGTAAAATGTTCCCAAAGTCGACTATGTTATGAAGCACAATAAAAAGTGGGTGGAGATTCATTGCCAGAGAAAATAACAACCCTAAATATTCCAGACTGTTTAGTCACATTACAGTCAAGAAAATCTTGCTTTTTTTTTCTTCTTTTGCTATAAATGTACCTCAAATCCAGAATAATTTCAATGCGCTTAGTATAGTGAGACCCAAATAGAAACTAGAGTGTGAATGCAAGACATTATTTCAAATAAAAGTACAAGCAGTGATTTTGCTCTTGTTTGTAGCAGCAGCAAAAGCACAAATAGAGGATCAGTTACATGTTGATTCCAGAAAAGGAAATTATTTACTGGAATTTCCTCTTGCTTTGCAATTTGATTCAGAACTTTTTCAGTCTCAGGTAATTTAGGCCTGGATAATTTCAACAAATATACCGCCATGTCAGCCAGCTGTGGCAGAAACCATTTAACAATGTCACTTTTCCAGGCCACCTCATTTTGATGTTTGTTGTTTCTCTTTCTAAGGGAATAGGACCTTATTTTGGCAAGATATTGGTACAGTACTTTCAGACACTCAGCTTTCTGCTCAGCAGTATTAACATACTGGAGATGTCTAAGAAGGAAAATCAAAATAAATCCGCATTCTAAAAGATGCAATAAATTATTTTTCTTTCTTTCTCCCTCCATTTCCTTCATTCTTTCTTTTTTCAGTTCAAGTTTATGTACATTTCCACTATTTGGATATATGCCAAAAAAAGGCTGATATTTATATTTAAGAAAATAAGCATGCAAAATAGAAGTATATGTTATTCCATGGAAGAAAATTAATTATCTCAGAGCAATAGTGGGGTAACTGCAAAGTTATCAGAGGCACTCCCATCTTGCCAGCATTTCAAGTCCCTTGTAAAGCAATCTGAAACCAATCTATGATTGTCTTCCTTTCTAAGAAACACCAGGAGCATTTACCCTCTTTCCCTTTAGCTGAGTAGTACAAGAGTGCATATTTTTTTTAAAAAAATTGAGTCCTGCCACAAAATTATCGTATCCTTATCCTTCTGTGTTTTTCACTTTATGTATTTGTATGCATTTTCTGCGTTTTAGAGAGATTGTTATTGCATGATGCAATGGTCTGTTGCAAAGATTATAAAAAAAAACACAAGACATTGAAATTCTCTAAAATTGTCTACCTATATTAGTATTTCATGCCCTGTTAATATTGGGGACAGAGAGAGTGGCTTCTTTATAAGAACTAACACAAAAAAAAAGCACAAGAGGATAATTCTAGGATGAAAATATGCAGCAACTTATTTTTATTTATCATCAAATCTGTGACATGGATGTCTCTCAAAGTCTAGTTTCATACTAAATGGCTCTCAGGTTAATGCAGTCTTTAACCTTGTGAACCTGTTAAGAAAAAATACTGCCATTACGGAGAAGTGCGTGTTAAATTGTTGCTTCCGTCAGTCAGCTCCGTGAGACAGAATCTTTGGCTTGTTAAGCTTCCAACATCAAAAGGAAATTAGGTGGGTGTCTGGCTATGAAACTTTCAGGCACCAGCAATCAAACAAATAACCTGTTATATAGCTACACGCTGACCACTTATCAAAGATATTAGATTAAAACCAATCCTTAATTCCTAAATCAACAATGGGGTCTATGGGCAACTAAACCAGCTGATGGCATTTTTAATGCATTCCTATTTATCCCATTATATACCAGACAAAATTGGTTGCTAGTAATAGGATTCTGGCAGTCTCCATCTGTGGAACTATTTGCTATTCAATTGTTTCTAGTTAGGAATTAAGCCAAGAACACATAATGACAGGTTTATGAGCAGAAAGTAGTAGTTTATGATTTGCAAATATAGTATGGTGGGCAACATACATGCCTTGACCGGCTGGGTATGTTTAAAAGCTGAAAATACCTAATTAAGTTTTATAGTCTCCAGGGAGAATGAATTACAGAAAGATCAGTAAGAAACAACCATTAAACCTGGCCATAAAAAGGGATTAGCAGAGAATGAAGGAATCGATCCCAGCACACCCAAATGTCAGCAGGTGCCATGCTAAGCCTAAACCAGTAAACTCCAGAGAAGATTTGCTTTCTGAATCCCCATTGACATTAGATCATTTTTTTCATTGTTGACACCATGCATTCAATTAGCTTTAACAGGCAGTTGGGCTACTGTACATTTATTTTTGCCTTTTTGCCAAAATTCTGGCTGTATTTGGAATGGCAATTTACTGTAAATAATATATTTAATGTATCAGGTGCAATGACAGTGCATATTTTTCAGGGATGAACTGCCCATAGTACAGTCATAGCACATTTGATGCAAAAAACAAAAACAAAACCCATTTATTGCTGATGTGCTAGGAGTAGGTTACATTCACCTTTCAAGCCTCAATTAAAATCCAGTGAATCACTGCTGTCTATCTGTTTGTCCACCAAACTTATCTGTCCTTGCACTTTGTAACTATGTTCCCATCAGACACTTATTTGGAAAGTAGCTATGAGACTTGTGTTCTTGTGCAAATGTGGACAGGAATTACATGAGGAATCCTCTGTGCAGCAAACCTCATAATAGGATTTAAATTGTAAATTTAAGGGAAGTTTCTAAACAAAAAAAAATAAGGGAGTACGTTGTTAAAAAATTAAGTGTGGCTTGAAGACCAAAAGACGCTGTTTTGAAAGTTGCCACAAAATTGGTTTCAGTATGGAATGAAATGAAAAAAATGTCTCACAGAGAAATTCTTGAAAAGTTATGAGAAAAATTGGGGAAGGCACTTGGTGTGAACTGCAGAGGAGACAATTTCCAGCAGTCTAATATAATGTACCACAGATATTACTTCTTCATCTGCTTCTTTTGGGTCAAGCTAGAGACACGATAGGGTTTCATTTCTAAATGCCTTTATATGATTTGGAAGCTTCAAAATTTGCTTTACAAAGTAGAGAGAAGAGAAGGAGAAAGATAATCATTTTCATTTGCACATACTTGGCAACCATAGAAATATAAATATCCTTAACTCAGAGTAACAGTTCATGCATCCAAAATATGCAGTAGTCCACAAAAATCGCATGCTATAATAAATATGTTACAAGTTATCTCAGGGGAGAATAATTGACAAATTAGTGTGGCCTTGGAGAAAATTCTTTCCAGAAATAAAAATAGTTGTTTCTTCATCTGTTCTGAAATGTAAAAGATACCTAACATGAAAACACTTTCTTTCCACTATATTCTTGGCATTTCAAATATTGGAAATATTATTACCACCTAATAACATTACATAGTTAAATAGGCCTAAGTCTGTACTTAGACTAGACCTAGGTCTGGAATTTTTTACAGTTCTTCAGTGCAGAGACTGGTCACTAATATATCATTGAAACCACAGGATGGGGAGAAGACAAGCTTGTATCCTACCCTCATGATGTTCTGGAAGTCTGAAAAATGTGGGAATGTTAACTATAGCATTAACTGTACAATTAAAATAAATTTATGATTAATTCTATTCTAGAAATCATATTTAATACTGATCTACATTTTCTAGTTTGAAAGGTTTAATTTACTGTAGTTCAATCATCACAAAGTTAATATAGTCATTTTACTTTATATAAATACAGTGTACTCTGCTATTATTTGTGTTTTTTAATTCTGTAATATCGTAATTAATGGGGGGGAAGGTAGGAAACCTGATTGTTTTCTCAGATGTTGTAGTAGGCTGTTTGGTGAGTCCTATCATTAGTGGGGGGGTCGTATGTCGTATGTTTTGTGGGGTTTTGGTTTTTACACACACACACACACATGTGTGTGTGTGTGTGTGTGTGTGTTTATGGGATTATGTTTGTACAGATGCCACCAATATTTCTCTTTTCTGAGTTTATTCCAAAAGTTTTAAAGTTTTTTTAAAAAAACTGTAAGCCATCCAGAGTCTTTGTGAAGTCAGGTGATCTCTAAATTTAAATAATAGTAGTAGTAATATCCATTGGGAAAATAACATCAATGCAATTAAGATCTGGGTAATTCCAATCCTTAGATACATACTTGGAGTAGTGGACTGAACTCAAGCAATACTGAAAGTCTTGGATAGGAAGACCAGAAGAATAATGAGAACAAATCATGCCCTTCCTCCATGCAGCAATGTTGACTCGACTTTCTTAGCAATATACATGAGCATAGAAGGCTACAAGTATTCCAGACAGTTGGATTTTTTTTAAAAAGAGTATTAGAAGAATAGCTGAAGGACAAAAAAAAACAACAACCCAAAATCCTGGTAGGCAAAGCAGATAACAAAGAGATCTGGCAATGGCTAAGAGCAGGAAAGTTGAACAGAGACAGAAGGGTTAATTCTGACTGCACATGACCAAGTCTTAATAACAAATGCATACAATGTTAGAATTGAAAAGACAGCAAGACACAGTAAATGCTGCCTATGCAAAGAAGCTGAAGAAACAGTAGACCACCTAGTTAGCTGCTGAAAGAAAATAGCACAGAATGACTACAAACAATGGTATGACAAAATAGCAACAATGGTGCATTCGAAGATCTGCAAGAAATACCATAAGCAAAAACAGGTGGGATTATAAAGTACAGAAAGTAATAGAGAATGAAGAAGCTAAATTGATCTGGGACTTCAGGATTGAAACAGACAACATCCCAGTTACATGAAACATGTAACATCCCAGTCTTAACTATTGTTGTTGAGAAAGACAAAAAAACTCTGGATAGTGGATGTGGCAGAAAGCAGAAGAGAAGAGAAAGCATTAGAGAAAATTGCAAAATACAAAGCTCTGCAAATAAAAGTAGAACAACTGAGGCAAAAGAAAACAAAGATATTACCAATAGTAATAGGTGCCTTAAGACAAAATTGCCACCAGTCAACTGCAAAAGGCAACTTTCTTTGGAACAGCTTACATCCTGCAATGACATGTTTAATGCCATCAAACAACATCTGTCTATCCCAGGTCTTTAGATAGGATTTGATAGGTTGATAAAATACCAATTCCAATGTAAACAGAGAGTTGACTATGTGTTTAACCATCATCATCATCATCATCATCATCATCATCATCATCATCATCATCATCATCATCATCATCATCATCATCATCATCAAGCCAGTGATGCACTACCCAACATGGTTGCAGGGCTTGCATCTTCTGAAGAATATGAGTGCTAGGCCAGAACCTCATCCATACTGGACAGGTATCTTCAGAGGACCAGAGTAGAAGTGCCTCTCTTGTAAATAATATGGTCATATGTAATTTACAGAAACCCATACCAGATCAGTCACCACTTAACTTAGCTAGGTGACTGAGTTCCTGGACCTTTGTTGACAAATTAACTAAAGATTCAGGACTGCTGGCTGAGCAACCAGAGCCACTAGCTGCAGAACTATTGGAAGAGAAGTTGTTTACCTATCACAAATATTTCTTTTCAGATACAAGACTATCTTCCAATAGTTCTTCAGAAAAAAAAAGCAGTCTCTGCAAAGTAGGAATATTCTATCACAACAAACTAGGCAAGACAACTATCTTACTTGAGATGCATAAGAAATTAGCATCTCTTATCTCTTTGGACCTTTCTGAATTGCAGTTGTATCTTGTGGAGGGAAATATGGGAAAAAGAGGATTTCTAATTTGGTCTTCTTACTCTTTTCTAACCCCCATATAACAAAATGCATTAAAACTGTATCAAATACCAGGTGCATTGGCAATTTCCAATATTGTCTTGGTCAATGCGGTTTTTTTAAATCAAGGAATTCTCTGAAGTACCCTTATGTTGTGTTTCTCCTATAAACATAACAGAGCTCTACTTGTACTTTTCTTATCAGTGCTTCATGAAGATAGGAAAGGAATTGCTTTTAAGATACAAAGGGCCATTTAAAATAATTAACACAGACTATCTGGCTAGGACTAAGTGCAGCAAAGTGTAGGTGTGATGCTCTGTCTTCTGGTCAGAGATCAAAGCAGTGTTTTCCAGGTCTGAAATCTTAAGAAGCTAGAAAATAAGTGTCCTTAATACAATGCACAGGGGAAAATGTCATTCACCTGGAGATTCTTCTTTTAATAAAATGGACATTAGCAGAATACCTTTCCATTGCAATCATAGTTTTATAAATGTAAGTGTCATTCCCCAGTTGTGAAAATATAGATATGATGTAAAGCAGCTTTTTATTTTGGTCATCAAATGATACAGATGGACAATTATGTTAAAAAGCAAATAATTAAAAAGTCTTATTGGGAAACTCCCAAAATATGCTGCTTACATTGGTTACAAATAAGGGTGAAGTCCCTCAAAACAGTTACTAGGGTATAATCCCATCTGAGTACAGTAAGATTTTGGAAATCTGAATGAACATGTATAGAATTGCAATGTGATATTGGTGTCCTATTTCTGTGCTTTGAGGGAATCCCAGAGATAAATATGAAAGGGCCAAAGACTTTTGAGTTCTGAATCTCAGTGGCTACCATCCCATACGTTCTTCCCATGTATGCAGATGTCATCTGCTAACATAGCCTTCTCATTCAAGGCAAGATCCAAATTTGGGAGCAGGGTACTGTACACTGTTGGAAGATGGTGGCAGGCTCTTCAATTATCTGTTCCAGCAAAAATATTGGATAATAATAAATAAAAATAAATAAAATAAAAATTACAATAAAAATAAAAGTATTGCTTACAAAGCTGAGATAATCAACATGCCTGAATATTTCCACTTGTTTTATTATAATTATTGTTGAAGAGATTTAAATATCATTTAATTTGACAGAAAGCAAGCTTGTGAGCAATTTGCAAATCTGCATGATATAGAATATTAATAAAAAATATAAATTTTAGATGATCAAACCAATATTTTATATAAATGATGTGCAAATCACAGGAAAATATGTTATTCAGAGAGCCAAAAGGCTTCCGGGGAAGAAATAGCAGATTGAAGACAGCTGTGTGAAAAGCAATATTAAGAGAATAGTAAAGAAATGGAAATACCAGTAAATTATTCAAAGATTTTTTAAAAATGCAGTTATGGATGCCAAAGACATGTGACATCTCTTCCAGGTGCAATTTAAGGTGCTGGTGGTTACCTTTACAGCCCTTCATCCTTTAAAGTGGACTATCTCCAGAAGCGTCTCTTCTCAGTGGTGTCTTCTTGTCTTCTGAGATCCAGCAGGAGTGGCATCTCTGGGTCCTGTCTGCAAGACAGTAACATCTGAGAAGGTCCATAAAGAGAGCCATTTCTGCAATGGTGCTTGCCCCATTCTCCAAAGATTAGACTTTGCCTCACTCTGCTGGCCTTTTGCATTGAAAACTTGGCCTTCAATAAACAAGAATATTTGTACCTCAGTGCTGAAATTAAGGTGCTTTCTGAACTGGCTTTGCCCTCAATCCGGAGGTCCTGATAAACCATTTCCTGGTCTTGTCTGTTAAGTGAATTTCTTGGCTGCTGTGTAGTTATTTTATTCTTGTTATGTTGTTGTTTTGTGCCATTTTTAAATTAAATTTGAATTTTTAAATTACATTTTATTTGTTTTTAACTGTTAGCCATCCAGAATATGCACATGAGATGGGAGGCCCTATAAACTTATCAGAGGGAGAAAGAGGCCCTATAAACTTATCAGAGGGAGAAAGAGAATAAACAAACAAAAGGTACATAAATTATACTCTTTACCTTAGATGCCATAAGTTTTAGGATTGGTTCCTCAACATGATGCCTTTTGAAATTGTTGGAAGTTTGCCGATTCAGAATTAAAAGAATTGAAATTGCCATTTTGGAAAATATCTGACAGTATAAACTGAAATATTTTCATTTTTTTTAAAAAGATGTCACACAGAATGTCCAAAGATTTCCAAACCTGTTCAGTCTTATTGCAAACTGCAATAATATGGATAATGGATATGCAATAATAATAATATGGAACAATAGCCATATGTTCCAAGAGGGCAAATTACAACTGAAGAGCTTGACAGTGAAACTAATAATCCAGAGCACAATGAACTTTATTGGACATATTATATTATGAAGCCTATACAATTATCTGTGTGGAATCTTTTAATTTGGATTCCTGTGCTAAATATCAACTAAATGGCCCTTTTGGCTCTTTCCAACACTGTGATTCTATGAACAGGAAAAAAAAGTAGCATCTTTTAGTAGAAATAGAGACTCAATCTAGGTGACAGGTTTGTAACTTTCTGCAGCCATCATATAGCTGTGTTCTCTACAATAGTCTTTGTCTAGCCTGTTATTTTAAAAAAATGTGGTCATAATATTGTAAAAGTTTTTTTTTTTAGAAAAAAACCAAGAATAAAAAATATTCATTGCCTGGGGTGCCAAAACTGTACTGAATAACACCTCTCATATGGAGAAGAAGGTAGTAAATCACAAGATTCTGTTTCTGTGCAATTCATTAGCCAGTGAAGAAAAAAAATGGAGGGTTAGAATAGAATAGAATAGAATTTATCTCCAGCGTATTGGACCCTGTTTTATTTAATTGCCTTTCTATTGGTTCACAAGATTCAACTGAATGAAGATTTACAAAACGATGAATGGGTTTCTTATATTTCCCTGCAACATGTGTCTCTACAAAATAATTTATTTGCAACTTTTCAGATTGTGAGGACACAATTAGAAGTACATCTCATGAGAATGTATTGGCACTGGGGGCACAATAATGGATGGGAATAACAGGTATTTAAATGCAAGTGGCTTTTCATTACTTCACACAACTGGGATAACCTAAAATTTGGAAATCCACAGAAGTATTTTCTACTTCATAGCTGTCAAGACTGTCTTTAAAAATACATTTTTCTCTATTATAACTTTTCCTTTTCCTTTAGACAAGTCAGGCAACCCAAATTTCAAGGGAATGAAATAGTGATTTTACTCCCTATAGGTCAAACATTCAGGTCTATAACAATGATGGATTAGCCCATAATGGGCCACTGGTTGGGTCACAATATTCCACAGAGCTCAGTTTAGAATAGAACAAAATTCAGAGCTTTTTTCAGTGTTACTGGTGAGTAAACCTGGCTCAGCTCCAGTCATGCAAGTTACATAAAAACATCAGTAAGCATTGTGTGATGTTGGAACTCCCCCCCCCCTGATATCCTAAAATGAAATCCCTAGTTTTATAAAGTTGCCAAGAAGAGTAAAAATTGTGTCTCTGCCAACATGCAGCTGTGTAAACCATTTTTGTGAGATTAACTCCCGTACTGTTTTACTAGCAAGAGCTTCTGTTTATAGAGAATGACAGCCATCTGCACAAAAAAGGATGATATTTTTCACATATAAATAGTACGAGTTGCTTCATCCAGCAATACTTTGTTTTCCCAGAGCAGAGCATGTGTGCAATTCTTTGAAAAAAAACAAAAACAAACCACTTTCTAACATAAAGTATGGTTCCTCCCAAAGAGACAAATAATGCATTAAAGGAACCTGTAAGTGAGACCAAATGCCCTAAGATTCTATCCCTTTTCAAATGACAATTATGGATTTGCAGAAGACACATGAGAGGTGCAATGTGATTGGTCTCAAAATCCATGTCTTCAGCCTCTACTGATGTTAAAATAAAATTTTATCTTTTTGAAAATAATGCAGCGGAGCGGGGGTAGGTGTCCAAAAAATCAAGAAGATAGTACAATCAAATGATTAAAGCCCTGGATTTTTGTTTTACATATATGGGTTTTTAACACAAAATCACAATGATCACCTTGATTTTTTTTTACCCATCCTATAGACACCCTTAGTGTAGTACAGGTAGAGTTTAACTTTCTTTATGGAGATGTGAAAGATATTATGTTAAAAGTCTTTGTGAGATCGCATGCTGCTTGAAAATAAATCATTTGAACAGCTAACAAGCTTTAACAGTAATTTACTTATGCTAATTGTTTCATCCATTTTAAAAAGTAAGTTAGAACATCTGCCATGTGCCCTTTGAAAAGTCTTACTGTGCACAGAAAAATAGGAAAGAGGAGCCAGCCATCTCTGTGCAGAAAATGAAGGTTGAACCACTCCTTCTTTGTTTTGCATCACTGTCACAGCAAAAAGAAGAGGAGGCTAAAATATGGTTGTATTCTAATTTGCAGAAGCAAGCAATCATTGGGACCACACACACCACCCTACACACACACACAAATGAAATGTGTGGTAATTTTTATGGCTCTAGCAAAGGCACTTAGACCTGTATACCACTTCATAATGCTTTACAACACTCTGTAAGCATTTACAGAGTCAGCATATTGCACCCAACAATCTGGATCCTCATTTTACTGACCTTGGAAGGATGGAAGGCTGAGTCAACCTTAAGCTGGTCAGGATCAAACTGCTGGCAGTGGGCAGAGTTAGCTTACAATACTGCATTCTAACCACTGCACCACCATGGCTCTTTTTAATCTTGCAAATACATAAAGTACTGCAAAACATTCCAGTGATATTTAGAGATCTGCAGGGCAGAGGGCACATGCTGAAACTATGCCCCTTATACATCTTCATGCAACATCACAAGGATAAAAAGGCAAAATTTGTACAATGATCCAATAAATTGAGTCCAAAGACAGACAATTTCTAAGGATAGAGAAGGAGTTTTGTGAAGATGGCTGGGAGAAATTTCTTAACCATTGGCTGTGTTTGTATAAGAAATGTTTCTTTGAACATTCAAGAACGTTCTGACATATTAAAGCATATTTCACCCATCCATGGCCTTCCATGGGTTATAAATCAACCTGTTTTCTGTTCAAAACTACACAGTGGAATAACGGCAAAGTTAATCCAAAGAGAAAAACAAGGAATTGCTATAAAACTATTGGACCCATGAGGATAACCAAAACAGTTTGGAAAGTTGACTTTTTATTGGCCAGGATGTTTTATGGGACAAAGAAATACACCAGGCACCTACTAACAATTGTTTATTCTGTTATGTGCCTTATAGAAAGAAAATATTCTGGATATTTTCTTTTGAACATCTGAGATTTGAAATTTATCCAGATATTGCCTTTTAAAAGATAGGCAAGTACTCTGACTTCATGAGAATTTCCTGTTGCTTTTTAAGGCTGCATTTTTTAAATGTGTTTATTTGGAGATAAGTTCTATTGTAATTAGTAGGTTTTGGATGGAAACAGACCAAGATTTTGAAAAATGTTTATGTAAAATATTATTATATATTTGTCAAGATTAATTTCTGCTCAAGACCTCCAGTCAGCTTGTCCCATATTTCTTTATGAGGTGGGGGAATAGAGATGGAATTGATTACAGTTCTGAGATTACTATTTATAAATTGAATGACTTTTGATAATAATTCATTCTCCAAATCAATTAGGAGAATGACTAATCCTTTTTGTGTATCTTCGTAAAAAAACAAAATAATAAAACTTGCAACTTTTGAATAATATTAATTTGGAAGAGTTAGGTAACCAATTTGTGCCACAGAATGAATATTTGAAAAATGTATGTTGGAAACACTTCATAGAGCTGTGGATCTCTAGGTCCATCTATATTTATAATACCTTGGCCTCCTAACAAGAACCAAACTTGTGTAAGTGCCTATCCTACGATAAAGTAAGAAGGTAGAATATATTTAAACTTCTTTAATATTCCTACTTGTACCTTATATGCCAAATCTACTGACAAAATCTGCCAAAATTTCCATCTGTCACAAGCATTTAGATTTAACATTTTTGTGAAATATCATCTTCAATGAAAACTACTCTGCAAAGTCCAAATCCTTCTTTAACAGTAACTCTCCGAATGCTAGCAAAATGCAAAAATCTTGCTTGCCAAGCATGTTTAAGATCTGCTATGATTCCCCTTCTAGGATATGAGTATATAGTTGTAGCTAGTAGAAATCATTATCCTCCCCACCCATTTGGCAGGATAAATGGCTGAGGGACCATATATCTGTCCCTTTTTCTCTTCTTTACTTAAGACTCAAGATTCACCTTCTTTCTTTATATTGTCCCAACATGAAATATGTTTATGGATTATGTCAACAACCCATTCTAGATGAAAGCGAAGTTATGCCTGTAAGCAGGTAATAGCAAGAGAAAGGGGAAAGCAGCAACTATAAAACAGGTCTGCTGCTGCCATTTACTGAAGAAAGATAATCCTCAGTTCCTGTGTCACACATGTAATAAACCTGTTAGGAAGTCTCCTACTAATACAGTTCCCTTCTATCAATCTAGGGAGACCAAATATTACTTGCAGTGTCTTATTCCTGCATAAGGCCCTGACTACTTGGATTATCCTATGCTCTAAACTATTTCCACTCAATATGGCTTTTTATCTTGCTCCCCTTATACACATGTTTCCATCCTTTTTAGTGGAAGCTATTCCAGAGCTTGCTGCTATGTCTCCAGCATTAAGACTGGTATTGCTTCCTTAATTGAGCACCTGGTGAGAAAATGATGGGGCAGCCACAGAAGGTTCAGCAGGAACTACTCTGGGAGTTATCTGCTGAGACTGAGTTCACTGAAGCATCAATCAGAGGCTCGTCTCATCATGTATGAGGCCATCAGGAAATGTACAAGAGATCTTGTGAGTTCTTTCAGGCAATCCAGAACTCCACATGTGCTCTGAACTGAATGATCTGACATGTAATGTATCATACCATCCCTGGTTCCAGAATATCTACTGTGCACAAATAACACAGCACCAAACTTGTGAATAGAGGGCACACTACAAAGCTACATTCAGAGAGTTCATTTCACAGCAATTCTAGGCATAAGTTCAATCAGAACTCAGGGTTTTGCATGCAACTCAGCAGGCAACAAAAGTCAGAACTACCACATGTTCCTATTTACTGGATTATTAACTTCAATGGACAAAAAAAAAATTGAAAAAAGCTACATAGAATATAATGAACAGAATGTGTGTGTGAGGAAGTAAAGGGCTGAAATGAACATAGTATTAAACTACAAGAAGCTAAGATTACAATTAAAACTGAATATTTATACTATAAATTACTACATTAGATATATAAAGAGTATAATTTTGAAAAGTAATTAAATGGCCCTTTCCTGTATGAAAATGTTTCCCACAAGATTATCACTTCTTGGAAGAAATGCTGTTTGAGACAGCACTTCCTGGGTGTGCTTCTTAGGAGATGGGTATCTTCCACTAAGGAGTGCAAGGATCTTGTCACTGTGGAAGTTTTCTGTTCTACACTCCAAGTAATAGTTCATTGTTTCATTTTTAAGTATGACTCTTCAGCCTTTCTGTGTTCTAAATACCCATCTTACTGGAAGAAATCATAATAATTGGAAGTCTAATTCGGATTAAAATAATTACAACTGTAGATCTGGTATATGTGTATTTAGTAGGGTGCTAAAAATATTGTCTTACCTCTTGGAAAATGTAGCATTCCACTCTTATCTCAAAGTTGGGGGAAAGTTCTCATAGAGTCTCCTTTTGTCCCATAAGTAGGTAGACTCCAGATGTGTTACATCTGTCAGTCCTCTTAATTCCTATCATCCCATGTATTCTTAGAGGAGTGATTTTCATTTCCCTTCACCTTCTCTTGTTGGTTCTAATTTCTTAGATGCATTTGACTTTAGGCATTTCTACATATTTTCCCTCTCCTGGGTAAACCTGGAAATGTTTTTCCTGACTATTTTTACACAGCATGGATGAACGGTCAAGTCCAGGACAGACTGATTATCCCTTCTTACTTTTGGGATACATTCTGTGCATACCAAAATGAATAATGAATGGAACATAATGAATACCAAAACGAATCATGAGTGGGGGAAAATGGTGGAAGCAGTTCAAGCTTACTATTAAAGAGGACTGACACTTCAGGAAACAGCAGACATCCTTCAAGATGGTGTCTCACTACAAACACTGGTGATTGAGCCAGGAAAGCACCTCTGATCTCATTTGCCTTTCTCCATTGTTCCCCTGTAGCACAGTGTCAAGGTTGTGTGAGAAATGAGTTCTTTTGACCTTTGTTTGAAATGATTTCTGCTAAAGACAGACACATAGCTGTCATGTTACTCATTCCAAACTGACTCAAGAGAGAAATTATGGATAGTATACTGGTACAGTAGATAGATTTCATGAAAACATTGGCACATACCCTATTCAATGATCCCCAGTGAATAATAGAAAATACAGATCAGCAAATTGAATCTCTGTCTTACCATGTCATTCTGGGCTGTCCAATTCTTCTGGAACCCTGGAAGTAATGCCCATGGGAGTCCTCACTCCATGGGGCAGTGATAGGAGCAAGCCTAGAGGAAAAAGTTGAAGAACTTGCATCTTTCAGCGTTGTGAGAATACAGAAGAATCAGTAGGTAGTCTGCAGAGCTTCAGAGCTATGCTGGTGCTACAGCTCCTGCTTCAAAAGCAAGGCTGGTTTTGGGGAATGTGTTGTGCTAGGGAACCCAACACAGGCCCAAAGCTGCAGTTACCAGTGGTCTCCTCTTCCTTCTGGCCGCTGTTTCTTACCAGGATCTGTGTAGGTGCTTCAACTGAGGATTTTGACAGTGATAAGATCTCAACCTCAACAACCTGAAGCTGGTGCCCTATGGATTATGGATTATGATTTAGTGCACATCTTCCATTACTGCATGTGCCCTATTATACCATCTCCTAATAGGGCATAGGCAGGCACTGATAAATTAAAAAAAAATAGACAAAACTACTGTAATCTCATATTTAGATGAACCAGCAGAAACACAACACCGAAATGATAACCAGAAAAAATGCTAACAAGTAGGAAAGCAGTTAGCAATATGATCTGAAGGTCTATCATGACAGTGAGATTCATTCTCTACCACACACAAAAACTGCACTATGCATAAGTACTACACGCCCATACCTAAAGCTGGATGCAGAAACTTTTACCTGGGGACAGAGGCTACGCTGGCTCCATCACATCATTTTAGTGCTGTGCAGATTATAGCTCAAGCATCAATTATTTTCACTTGCAAAAAACAAGAAAAAGAATGCAATAATGTTGCAATATAAGAGAAGTAAAATGGATGAGATTAAGCTATGGACATGCACAGGTTATTTCCCTTAACACTGTCCCATATTAAATCTGAATGATAACATCAATCATTTGCTTCAGTTCTGTGACAGAATAGGGACTGGCAAAGAGGACAGCACAATTTATGCCAACATAATTTTCTCACAGCTCATGGCCTGGATGAGAATGCTTTTATACATCCAACTGATACCAGTATGTTCTAATTTACTAATCAAATAACACATTTCCTTGGAAAAAAATGGTAGGGAATAAAATATATCTATTTTATACATTTGATCTAGGATTTTATTTCATATTATAGATATAAGTATTATTCCTTCAACTCCATCACTTTCCATTTCAAAAGGCTCAGGGCTCAGTTCCATACTTTTGTGTGAAATGGTAGCCCATGACAATATCTAGAATTGTAGCTAAAGAAGTTGAATACATAATAGTCTACACATTAATCTTAAACATATGTAGTTTTGCAGTCTTTTATTTGTTTTTCTCATTCTTTACTTTTCAAATTTTGTGGAAATATTTGGAGACGTTGTTGGAACCTTCCCTCTCTAATCTTATAGCAAGCATTTAGAAGCATTTATTGCAATGTTCTGTACAAATACATAATGGATTTGGAAGAACGTTCTGAAATGTCCTAATTTTGGCTTTTCTTGCTGTTGAACTGGTTGGGAAACATTAAATCTGATTTGCAAGTAAGTGACAAAAACATCTGTTGAAAATTACCCAGCTCTGGGGAGATGTACACTTATTCAACTCTTTGTTAGTCTTGCGAGGTACAATTAATGCCGATGGAAACAGTAATCAGAGGCTACAAGGAATGTTGAAGGAAATGTCTGTACCCAACAGAGAAATCAAAAGTGGCAGACCGTTGAATTGGCAAACAATGAACTGTGCTACTCTTTGAGGGAGAGTGGGGAGACATTCAGGAAGGGCAAAGGTTTGATTCCAACACTGTTTTTGCCTTGGTAGGATGTAATAGCTTGTTGCTGGAGGCAATGTATTCTGAGACCAGTGTGCTAAATGTGTAGTCATTCCCAAATACAGTTGAGAGCGTTCATTTTAACATTATGTGTTAAAACAGATGGTGTAGGTCCAAGGGAGAATCCAGAAGTTTTGGTTGTTTTTTTTTAATACAATGCATTTGGCATACCTGCAAGGATAATGGAAGTACAAGTGGTCTTTGCCTCATAACAGTTCATTTAGTGACTGTTCAAAATTACAACAGCACTGGAAAAAGTGACTTTTGACCATTTTTCACACTTATTATTGTTGTAGCATCCCATGGCCACGTGACCAAAATGCAGATGCTTCACAACTGACTCATATTTATATTTATGATGGTTGCATTGTCCTGGGGTTGTGTGATCCCCTTTTGTAACCTTATGACAAGCAACATTAATGGAGAAGCCAGATTCACTTAACAACTATGTCCTTAGCTTAACAACTGCAGTGATTCACTTAATAACTTTGACAAGAAAAGTCATAAAATGGGGCAAAACTCACTTAACAAATGTCTCACTTAGCAACAAAAATTTTGGGGTCAATTGTGGTCATAAGTCGAGGACTACCTGTAGTGCTCTAAAAAGGGGACATGTTGGCCCCTTAGTCTTTCCCACTGTTTTCATTATCCACGCATTGACTGAGCCTGGGAATGTATGCAGCGATAGCTTGTGCTGTCTCTCTGCCTTGATGGAATCCAGGCTGAAAAATCAAAATTGAAACTAAGACAGATGGATTCATTCTCTTGTATGTACAGTCCCTCCTTCTTTCTAAATGGTCTACAGCTATACTTGATTACATGCATATCTTTCTCATATAATTTAGAAACTCTTCCTGACCACACCCTGGGAGAAAAATATTTTTTCAGCTGAACCCCATCCAACATCTGGATTTCTTAATATTCATTTATGAATACTGTGGAGATGACCAACAGGCACGATGCTAAACAGATCTGAAAGGACATAGAATGTTCTTTCAAGCTGTAGGCCGAGTACATGCCAAGACTTAAATGCAGGGTACCCTTTGGAGCATCATTTCTAGCAACATATGAACATGATTGAGTATATTCCTCTTTCCTTCCACTGATATCATGTATTTCTTATTCATCTCACAACAGTATGTTTTGTCTGATAAAGGAAAGAGACTTGATTTCTGCAACCCTTTCTTGCAGCCAACATTATATCATCTCAGAATTCTCCAAGTGTGAAGAGGAAGAAGGAAGAAATACATGTTGTCTGAAATTTATTTATATCTCACCTTTATTATTGTTATAGATAATTCAAGGCAGTGAACATATCTAATACTCCTGCCTCCTCCTATTTTTCCCACAACAGTCCTGTGAAGTGGATTGGATAGAAAGAGATTGACTGACCCAAAATCATCCAGCTGGTTTTCATGCTTTAAGTGGCACTAGAACTCATAGTCTCCTGGTTTTTTATCTGATGTCTTAACCATTAGACCATACTGGCTTTGAAACTTTTCCTCACAATGTTCCACCTGTTACCTGTCAGTTGAGGCCTTTCTGAATAAGTGTAAAATAGGAATCTGAATGAGCTGAATGAGCGCTGTACCCATGTCCAAAATGACTTGGCTGATAGGTCATTGATATTGAGGAGGGTGGAAAAGAGTAATACTGAAGTAGGAGCGACAAGTCATAAATAAATGGTTCTCAGCCTTGACTAGCACTACAAGAAAATGGCAGTACTTCTAAAATACCCCTTCCTAGTAATAACAGTGGTTATAAATACGGCCACATAAAGCTCCTTGTCAGCAGAAACTACAGAAAACTACATTTACCTACAACCAGAAACAAATAACCAGTTGAAGTTAAAATTATCTTATCTTTAAATCTGTGCTTAAAAAAACTGATCTACAAATAACTGATGAAGCAATGTATATAAGGGATCGTTATACAATGTGATAAGTGCTTTAGGAAAATGCTTCTGCTGAAACCAACCATTTGCTGGGTTTCAGTATGAACTAAGACTTGCAACAAACATCAGAAATAATTTTAAAAGGTTGTTTCAACTTGTAAAAAAAAAAGTCAAGGAAACAATCTGTCCACTAATGGGAGAAAAGAGCAAGAAGATGAGGTGCAGCAGGGAGTAAGTAGAACTATTTAATTCATTTTTTGTAACTGTTTTTACAGAAAATCAAAAAATAGCCCAGCCTATCAAAAACAGTACCATAAAAGACTGATTAGGAATACAAGTCAAAATTGACAAGAAAATGGTAAGACAATACCTATCCACTCTAGATGAGTTCAAATCACCATGACCAGATGGACTACCTTCCAGAGTTCTGAAGGAGCTGGCAAACATGATTTCAGAACCACTGAACCATATCTTTCAAAGATTCTAGAGCAGTGGGCAACTATCAGATGACTGGAAAAGAGCTGATGTAGTTCCCATCTTCAAAAATGGATCTAGGAAACTGACAGACCAATCAGCCTGACATTTACACATAGGAAGATCCTGGAAAAGATAATTAAGCAATGAATCTGTGAATATCTAGAAACAAACAAAGCAATTATTGGGAGCCAATATGGGTTTCTCAAAAACAGACCATGCCACACAAATCTTATTGCATTATTTGACAAAATGACTAAATTGGTGGACCAGGAAAATGCTGTGGACATAGTATATGTGGACTTCAGTAAGGCATTTGACAAAGTAGACCACAACATACTTTTTCATTAGATAAAAAAAATGTGGGATAGGCAACATCATCACCAGATGGATTTATAACTGGCTGACCAACTGCACTCAACATGCAGTCCTCAACAAAACTAGATGTGCATGGACGGAAGTATGCACTGGGTACCCCAAAATTCTGTCTTAGGCTCAATATTCTTCAATATCTTTATAAATGATTATATTAGGCGATATAAAGGGAACTCAACAAATTTGAAATGCCAAGCTGGGGAGAATAGTCAACACTTAAAAGATCAGAAGGATCTTGCCAAACTTGAACCAGGTCCTATCCAACAAAATCCAATCTAGTGGTAAGAAAAGTAAGGCACTTAAGGTAGAAAAATCAAATGCAGAGGTGTAGAATAGGTGGTGCCTGGCTCAACAGTACTAACTGAGATGGATCTAAGATTATCCTAGTGGATAATCATTTAAGTATGAGCCAGCAGTGTGCTGCAGCTGCCAAAAAACCAGTGCAGTTCTAAGCTGCATCACCAGAGGGATAGTATCAAGATCATGTGAAGCATTAATGCCACTTTTACTGCACTGTTAAAATAACACTTGGAATACAGCATTCAGTTTTGGTCACCATGATAGAAAAAAGATGTTGAGACTGTGGAAAGAGTGAATACTGGAAACTAAAACATAAAATGAATGGTTGCAGGAATTGGGTATGTCTAATCTAGTATAAAGAAGGACTACAGTGATCCAATATTTGAGGGGCTGCCACAAAACAGAGGGGATAAACCTATTTTCCAAGGCACCATAAAGCAAGTCAAGAAGCAATGGATGAAAACTAATCAAGGAGAGAATCAACCTAGAACTAAGGAGAAATTTGCTGATACTGAGAACAATTAACCAGTGGAATGGCTTGCCTTCAGAATTTGTGGGTGCTTTCTAGAGATTTTTAAGAAGAGATTGAACAGCCATTAGTCCAGAATTGTATAAGGTCTCCTGCTTGAGCAGAGATTGGACTAGAAGATTTCCAAGGTCTCCTCCAACTGTTATTTTGTTGTAGTTTCTGCTGAATGTATGAGATGTATGGACTCTGATAAAATAAACTAGGGAAAGACTTTGAAATATTTCATAGGCTTTCCTAGTAAAAAACCAGACTTCTGCTTCTTTCAAAGAGACAAAATGTAAGACTTTGATGAGTTTCATATGCCTATTTAAAATGAAAAGGAGATGAACAGGGTGGGGTGGGGGTGGGGTTAGAAGCAGAGAGATCCTCCATAAGGTGAAGTGGTTTTGACTCCCTTGGTGATGCAAAAATGTTCAGGATTAAAGGTCTAATCTAGAAGATATATTGTATACCAAACAGCAGAACCATTTAGGAGAACATTAAATTGCACTTAAACTAAACAGTTGTCCTTGGGGGCAGTAGTTAAACTAGAATAATGTCTAATAACTATGCAGAACTTTGAAAACAAGATGTCATTGTTTTATAAAATCACACACACATTTAATCTTCCCCGCATGACACTACTCTTGAGTCTTCTGACAAAGGAAACAAATGAGGCTACTGTTATGCATTTTGTGATACAGTTGATTTCCAAGATCATTTACATGTGCTTACATGGAACATCTTCTAGTACAACCCCCCCCCCCAACAATCTACATTTTTTGTCTCTATGGATAAAAGTCCCAAACACAAGAATTTAAAACAATGCTTCCACTCTTTTACATATGAATAACGTGAAAAACATTTTCAGCTATATGCAAAAGTCATGGAAATGGCCAATCCTGCATTATTTCTCCAATTTTATCTACATTAATATTTAGGGAAAGATTCATATACAGCAGACAAAAATAAGGACCACCCAGACTGATTCATTGATGTATACCATAAAGTTATTTTCAGCTCCTAGAGACCACATAGATAGATATACTCCAGGAAGATTGGAGTTACAATTATACTACTGTTAAGTACAGTACATTTAATAAAGAGTTGAGGAACAAAACTGTTTTTACCCTCCAAATCAAATGTGGTGATTCATTTAAGATCAAGCATAGATAAGTGAAAACTGTTACCTATTTTTCTTGGATTTGCTTAGAATTGTGTTCATTTGTCCCTGCTGTTGGGAATTTAAATACCAACCCATAGAAAGAAAAAGGGCTAAATAGCCAAATTTCTTTTGGATGTCATTTAGAAGAGGAACAGAACATTTTGATTATATTTCTTTGCTTTGCAAATGTTTGAGAAAGTGTTCTATGCATCCTAGTGTGCATGGGTGCCGAACGCATATATTTACGTACTTATATAATAATAATGTTGATTATTATGTAATTAATGCGCTTCTCCATGGAACTCTAGGATAGTGGTAGTCTAGAAATACAGGTAGTCCTCAATGTATGGCCATTATTGAGCCCAAAATTTCCATTGCTAAGGGAGACATTTGTTAAGGGAGTTTAGCCCCCATTTTACGACCTTTCTTGCCACAATTGTTAAGTGAATCACTGCAGCTGAGTTAGTAACCCGGTTGTTAAGTGATTCAGGTTTCCCCATTGACTTTGCTGGTCAGAAGGTTGCAAAAGGTGATCACATGATCTTGGGACACAACAGCGGTCATAAATATGAACCCGTTGCCAAGCTTCTGAATTTTGATCACATGATCATAGGGATGCTGCAAAGGTCATCACTGTGAAAAAATGGTCATAAGTCACATTTTTCAGTGCCATTGTAACTTTGAACAGTCATTAAATGAACTGTTGTAAGTTGAGGACTACCTGTATATAGGATGCAAGAATGTGTTTGAATATATCTTTTGACAGCTGATTTAAAGCCAGTAGTCAAAAGCCAACCGTAGCTTTAAAATAAAGAAAAAAGGTGTAATGCAATATAATATAATGCAGTGCAATGCAATATTAAATTAAAGGGTTTTATAAACCACCCAGTAAATGGTGGTAAATGTTCCACTAACCGTAAGCTTTATAACCTCTGTCCCCATAAACATGGCAATATTGTCTTTTGGTTATAGTTCTGATAAGAATACTACCAAACTCTGCAATTCTGTAATAAACTTAGTAGAGGAAACAGTCATCCTTTGGAGGGCCTTGACTTGTTTTTATGAAACAATACAGTTGCATAGTTGCCCCAGATCTGGATCCCAGTGGGCAAAGGGCCTCAATGTAGTTGACACCAGTTAGTTACTTAGTGCCTGCAATCTCAGAAAATGAGCCAGCTGGGAGAATAAGCAATCCAGTGAACCTTGGCTGTGCTCCCAACTTCTCAGCAGGTTACAACTGAGAGACATGCCATTGCCTATCTAGGGACATCAGCCGAGTGGCCTCTACCTCCGAAGAACAATGCAAACCAAAGAGATCAGGATATGCATGGAAAATGTTCACTCCAAGTTTGCTAGTTCCCCATTATCCTTTTGGCTCCCTGGGCCATTCATGTATAGCATCAAGCTAGTCATGTGATTAATCACTGGGGGTGGGGAGGAGTGTTCCACAGTGCTGCTTTAAATCCTGTTAAACTGCTTTTTAATTAAAAACAGCACAGTTGATGTATTATGGAGTGCTTTTCCTGCAACCTTATGCCACAAGAGAATTTGCACTCTCCTTTCTCCCCTTTATGCTTGGTGTTCTTTTTGGTTATCTTTTTCCATTTCCTTCTTTTGGTTTCCTGCTAGAAGCTCTTTCCTCTTCATAGCTGCTGCTGCTATTGCTAATATTACTATTACATACATAAAAATGTGAAATCACACCTGCCAGTTCTTTAGCTGGTATTGGACTTCATAAACATCAAATTCTTCCCAAGAACCTAAAATCTTGTAAAGTATCGGGATATTATATGTGTGGATCCAAGCAGCGTGGTCTTTTTTAATTGACAAGTGGTAATATTATCAATGCGCAGATTTTCTAAGTACCTTCCAAAAAAATTTGGTACAGCACAAACTATGCTGATAACCAGGGGGATAATTGCTGCCAGTTTTTGCCATAATCTTTCAACTTTGATTTTCAAAACTTGATGTATTGTGATTTCCTCCAATTCTTTATCTTCTATTTCACTATGCCCTGGTATTGCCACATCAAGTATTCACATCTTTTCAACCACAGCTAAATCTGGTGTGTTATAAGCCAAGACTGTATTGTTTTGTATTTGAAAATCCCAACAATATTTTAACCTGCTCATTTTTTACTCCTTTTTCAACTTTTATATTCTGACAAATTTTTCATTACTGGCATAGGATGATTTTTACAGATGTTCCAGTGAATTGCTTTGGCAACTGTTTTATGTAGTTGTTTATAATCAATTTGTGCAATCTTCTTGCATGAGCTGAATGTATGATCTACTGTTTCTTCTGCTTCTTTGTAAAATTCGCATTTCAAATCATTTGATGATTTTTCAATTCTAGTTTTGATTGCATTAGTTGAAATAGTTTGCTTTTGTGCAGCCACAATCAAGCTTTCGGTTTCTTGTTTCTGTTTTAATATTCCAGTTGTAAACCATTACTAGGTTTTATCTTTATCTACTTTCCTTTCAATATTCTGTAGCAATTAATCATGTAATC
The DNA here is from genome assembly GCA_032468155.1 of Oxyrhabdium leporinum. Classification (NCBI taxonomy): domain Eukaryota; kingdom Metazoa; phylum Chordata; class Lepidosauria; order Squamata; family Cyclocoridae; genus Oxyrhabdium; species Oxyrhabdium leporinum. The sequence goes on from JANHFL010001318.1 coordinate 63,332, forward strand.
CTTTCCTTGCCAGCATTCTGTTCATGTTTTTATTACTTGACTCAATATTCATGTTTTCTTTCCTTTACATTTAGTAAGTTCCAACTTTTATCTTGCATCAATGCTTGTTCTTGGTTGTCTTTTACATACATAGCCAATGCACTTTTCTTCTATGACAGTTTAATTGAGTTGAAGTTAACCTCTGTCTCCATTTATGTGCCACAGATATAATCTGTCAAAATTACTATAGGGATGGAATACCTAGTGAATAGTCATCAGTTTTATTGGGGGGGGTGGGGTTGGTCCAAACTCCAGTTCAAATTGTGCCAGTTAATAATTCCAGCTATGTATTATATCACAGATAGAATCCAGGTATTGATGGCTTTGATGGTATTCCCAGCATTCAATTTTATCTTTAGTTATTTCTCTTTCTTTAGATGTATCCTTTACTAATCACATTTTTTTTTAATTTGTCAGTGCTTGGTCTTATGATTGACAATGCCCAAATACTTATATGCTTCATGCTGATGGCTCCTGATGGTTTGGCCATTCGGCATTTTATTCTACTATTATCTGTAGTTTTACCCTGATTTATTGCTACCATAGCACATTTCTAAGGCCAAATTTCATTGCTGTATTTATGCTAAAAATTCTTATAGAGCTTGTAAATGACTGGATTTTGATTTCTCATTTTCTATAACACTTCAGATCATCCTATATAAAGCAAATGCAAATTCCACCATAAATAAGTAAATCCGGCTAATCTCTTAATAATTAAAAGAGATCTACAACCCACCAATTAAAATCTTCTGGATAATTTTCCTATATTGGATTTACAAAAGAGTTTTTTTCTAAATTGAATAATTTTGTGGCAAAAGGCAAAGAAAAAATGAAAAGAAATCAAGTTCTGGAACATTATTTGAAAGGACTAAAGATCAAGATTGTTAAAAGTAAAAAGAAGGAATATAAAGTGAGTTTATTTGATCAAGGTTAAAATAGATAATACCAGTCATTATTTCTGGTAGCCCTTGATGGACGTTTGCTAAATAGGAGTGAATAAGTGAGGCTTTCAGAAACTATTTATAAATAAGAAATGAAATATGGAAGGAAAACATAATTTGTTGTATTTTAAGAGAAAATAAATTACTAAAATTGTTTAAATTTGTTGCAATGAAAGGGGAAGTCATTTATATACAGTATTTCTTTTGTTTTTCTTTACTATTTTGTTTTTCTTTTTTCTTTTCTGCCTCCTTTTTTTTTTAATAGAAAAAACTTTTTGTAGCCTCGAGGCACTGTGAAGGGACATTGATGGCATCTCCCTTACAGCTTGGGAAGCAATATACAATTGTGGGTCATGAGTGTATTGGTGATACTGAATCCTGAACAATCATCTGACCTCACCCAGTGGTTACATAAGGATGTTAAAGAGCAGAGGGGAGAGAACATATCTCTGTAGCATTTTACATCTCCAAAGCCACCAGGCCAATTTCTATGGCCCCCTTATCACAAATTGAAACTGCCCTCTGAGGGAGGAATGGAACCATTGCAAAACAATGCCTATGATTTCCAAGGCCCATAGGTGGTCCAGAAAGATAGCAAGATACTATGCTTTTTTTGGGAGGGTAAAGTTTTTTTTTATTTTGAAATCTTTATACAAACATATCATTGTGTGAACAGTGTGGTATCTGGGTATCACACCCTCAATACAAATAAATTGTTATCCATCATATTTATATCATATAACCAAATTATATAAATCTAATACTATTACATATCTTCATAACAAATTATCGTCCATCATTATTTAGTTCCACCAAAGGTCAAATTACACAATAATTCCATATGTCATTTTTATGCCATTCACTCTATT
>JANHFL010001318.1:66123-80553 GCA_032468155.1 Oxyrhabdium leporinum
GATGTGGCTCCCCTCGACCTGCCAGGCACTCCCCTTTACTTCACCACCCCTACAGGGTGGCTATGGCTCCTTTCGGAGCCTTCCAACAAGGAAAGCTCGGGGGGGGGCGGACTGCTGAGCTCGCAGTCCTCACTCCTGAAGCCACCGGAAGTGCAGCTGGAAGTTCCGCAAGATACTATGCTTGATGGCATCAAAACCTCCAAAGGTTTCAGTAGGACTAGGACAGACATACTCCCCACACTCAGGCCCCAACATGGATAATCGAAGACAGCAACAAATTCTATACTACAAAACAATTCAAAATATTCTGTAGAGATGAGATTCTATTCATTTCTTTCTTGTTCTTATGAGCATCCTAAAGTCCTAAGCATAGAATACTGCATTTATATTGTTTTTAAACTTTCTTTGTGGGTTTTTAAAGTATATTTTTTAGTTTTTCACAAATCACTGTGAACTTAGAATCATCATAATCTCTTAATGGAATAGCTGACCTCTTGTACCGTTATTAGTCATTGACTTGATAATAGCTGCTTGTCTCTGAAGACTTTGATGTTATGCATAAGAGCCATGGATCACTTGCATCCATTTTCTCCATTACCAACCAAATATTTGGACACTTTCTGTTGAGTTGATTCAAGGCAGAGCTACATACTGTGCAGGCATATTCAGTCTCCAGGAGCTGAAGATTTTGTGATCTGGGAAAATTAATAGATGTTTACTCTAGCAGCATAGATGGAAGGTGGAGAGAGTCCATTTTTACTTTGGCAGGATAAATGAAGAGAGGCTCTATAGGGATGTTATGACAAAATTGGTTCAGAAGTGGAATGTTCAAACGAAGGAAAAGGTTTATGTATGAATACTGCAGTCCACAGGGTGTTTTTTCTGAGAAATCATCAAGTGGCGAAATGCATTAGTACTTGTTGCAAGTTCCCAGTTTTAACAAAGCAAATGTATGGTGGCTGCTATGTTTGAATAATTTAGGAAGGCCCCAAATACACCACAACACATGTCCTTTAGAAAGATGGATTCAGAACTTTAAAAAGTTAAATATTTATTTTACAACCACTGTTACAGGAGGAAGCTTTCCATTTTTTATTTGTCTGAATAAACAGGCAGTATTGTTGGAGAGTTACTTAGAGAAGTCTACTCTGCTTGCCAGCATTCTTGCTTAGAATAGCCCTAGAGTTTCCAGATGTCTTCTTTTTAACAGTAAAATGGAATTTGCCTATTTTAGAAATTACACAGCATATCACAGTGGCCAGGAACCCATGGCCAGTGGGTTCATTCAGAGCATGAATTTCTACAATGCCCAGATTGTGATTCATGAACACAGAATGTGAATGGCAGTTCTAAAGGCAAACCTTTTATGAAAATTTCTCATCTGAATTTATAATCTGGATTTGGAAATTAAGAATGACATGATCTGATTTCCAAAGGGGATTCAGTCAATTAGAAACATGACAAAGGAGAGTAAAGATTTGGGGAACCTGCTCCTGTGAGGAAAGTTTGAAAATTTAAAAGAGCTTAAAGAAGTAGAATGCCCTATTTTAGAACAAAATAGACCCAAAGATCTACTGAATTCATTTTATTTGACAGTTCTTGTGTCTGATTTTATTGCTCTGAAACTATATCTGATTTTATTACTGAACAGAGTGTTTCATTAATGTGAACGCATAACTTTCATGCTAATCCCATTAAGGTTCAGCAACATTATGCAAAGTAAAGGAAAAGAATAAGAAATGGTAAGAGAAAAAAAATTAAAGGCAGTATATCAAATGAAAGGCAATCTAACCTGAGAGTATAAGTACCTATGCACTGGGGAAGGCAAGAAACAGTTTATAGCTTATAAGGTAGATACCAAATCAGAGATTCTAGCTTGCACAGAATAACACAGGCTTGACTGGCATATATTGACTGCATTTTGGTTACCTTTCTGATATTCTGGACAAAATGTGCCACAAGTAACTAAAATTAGCAGGAAATGCAACCTGTAGCATGAACACAGTTAAGGCTGGTAACCTCCATAATAATAAAAAGCATTTGCTATTCATTTTATTATCATATTAGTAATAGTATTGTGTGATTTTCTATTTTATAAATTCTTTTGGGAGGTTTCATGTCCTAAAAGGCAGGGTAAAAATGTTTAAAATAAATTCTAGCTATGCTGTTGGAAATGTTTTATGAACGTGCATGTGCATCAACAATGTTCACTGGGCAGAAAGGAAAAGGGGGTAAGAAACTGAATATGGAGTCTGGGACTGGTGCTAGAATTACTGCTAGTTAAGCTGGGCTTCAGGAGGAAATGAAAGAAGGGTAGAATAAAGTAGAGGAACAATAAATGAAGGGAATAGAGAATTCCCTAGCCAGATCCTTGCAGATGTTTAAAAAATAGAATCATTTGGCAGTGAGTTATACCACTCTCAGTTGGTTTAACATCCTGTGGGTTTATGGGACCATCAGGCAGATGTATACTGAAGTCTTCTGTACTGAGCCAAAAAGAAAGAGATCATCTAGCACCAGAACAATTAATATTTTAAAAATTAAAAATATTTAATTGTTATTCATTTAGAATGGTTGTCCATCTTACATATATAACGTGTGTGTGTGTGTGTGTGTGTGTGCATATATGAATATGTATGATATATATTCTTATATATATATAAAACAGTCACTGAACTGCAGTTTCACCTAATCCCACAGCATGAGGGATGAAGCAGTTTTTAATGCTTTCCAGAAGCCTAGAGAGGTAGGGGGCCTACCATATCTCATAGGGTGTTTCACAGTAGGGGCTGCTATTGAGAAGTACTCTATGTACCATTAGATGACATTCTTGTAGGGAAGTCACAGTCTTTAAGCCATACCCTTTAAGGAAAGTCCTGCCCGGAACTGCACCCACCTTATCTGATCTGATAGAATCTGAGTTAGATGATGTGTTGAAAGTAACCACAGTATGCTACTTCTGACTTGGGCTTTGGAATGGATTAGATAGGGAGTAACTACTTTAATTTAAGAGGCTGTGGACTTTGGCTAAAATAATTGAGAAGCTAATGCCTTTTAAAGAACTGACATACTGTACATTAACAGAGCTCCTTACTATCAGGATTACATGCTAGTGTTATTAAATTGCCATCCTCATCATTCATTCATTTATAATTATTTATTTATTTATATATCAAATTTATATGGCCAATCATCTTACGAAACATCTGGATAGCACACAACAAAATCATAAAATGGTAAACATATAAAAAGAGTCATTATTTTAAAATTTAAAAAAATCACTAGACGTAAGAGAAAATAGTTATTAATAGCAATAATAATATCTCAAGTTCTCACCAGTCCTCTGGCAACCCCAGACCTGATGACATTACAGCACCTTTTGCTTTGTCTGGGACAATATGAAATGTCTGCCAAAGAAAGTACAGATTTGGTAGCAGAATAGAAAACAGCCTAACTCCATATGGCTTCTCCCTGCAATCCTATTATTTCATAATGAAGTGCTATAAACACTGGTAGAAAACAGAAGACACCCTCTTTCTCCAGAAACAGCAAAAGCCGCCTCTGCAGAAATAAAAGCCAAAAAAGCAGAATCCCTCAGAACTTCAACTTTTATTTTCTTTCCCCTACCAACAAAGTTTGGAAGAAATTATGTTCAAAGTCAAAAAAGCTAACGAGGAACTGGAGAAAGAGTTATAGATGGGGCCAGTGGGAAATTGAAAAAATAAGGAGTAATGAACTTTTGTAATCAAGAACAGTTTCCTCCTCCACCACATCCCATTGCCCCTTAAAAATAAGAGAAAAAGCTTCGAAATGGGTGTTTCCTATTTAGAAAATATCCCCAGCTGCAAAAGGATTGGTTGTCCTGGTTTAGCATCCATAGAATGAACAAAGGAGGAAATATGTTTAATAGATCACATGTATCTTGGATTATTACAAATTTGGACTATTGTGATGCTCTCTGTATGGAGCTACACTTGAAGAGTATTCAGAAGCTAGAGCTGGTCCTACTGCTTTCATTTTTTTCATGTTTGCTTTTCTCTGTGAATATTTCAAAGTGTATTTTTCTAGATCCCTTGCCATACTTTTGTTTCCAAAATAAAGATCCTTGCCCAACTTAATTTTTCCCCCAAGCCTCATTACAGCATTTGGGGGGAGGGAGGGATTAAATATGAGCTCTCTGATTTCAGAGAAGATGGACTGTAGGATTTTGACATTCTCCAAATCTGTAAGATTACTTTTCAGAGTTTAGCTTTCCTCTGACAGCCTCACAGAGAAGCAAACTCCATGCAAATAGAAAATGTGACCCTATCTGCAGAAAGCCATTGTTCTCATAAAACACTGTTTGTCTCTTTGTAAACCTGTAATTCAGAGATCATGATTACCTTATCTCCAATTATGTTTTTGCAGACATCTCTACATTGCCCCTGAAATACAGTGGAAACACTGGGGTGCCTGGATTTATTGTTTATTGTTATTCTTGATGTTACAAAAAGAGTTTTGCATCAGAATGACTAAAGAAACATCCTATCTATGGCCTCTGAGGAGACACTGGATGTTATCAGGAAATTCTTTCCTAATAGCAAACTAAGAATCCCTTATTATCATCACTGTTCCTTTTGCTAAAGATCCTGTAACTAACACACTTATCTATCTCCTGTTCCTTAGGTGATAGGAATGTTAAGCATCTGAAAACTACAGATCCAACACATTTTAATGCCAGAGAGCTTGCCCAAAGGAATAGCAAAGGGTACTTAGACTTATATATTGCTTCACCCTTTACAGCCCTCTCTAAATGATTTATAGAGTCAGTGTAATGCCCCAATAATCTGGGCCCTCATTTTGCTGACCTCGGAAGGATGGAAGGATGAGTCAACCTTGAGCTTCAAACTACCAAACTGCTGGCAGCTGGCAGTCAGCAGAATTAGCTTTCAGTACTGCATTCTAACCACTGTACCACCACAGCCCTATGCTGATAGCATGACATTGCATGATATTGCTGGTAGGCAACTGGAATAATTTTGTACCAGAACGAGTAGTAGAATGTTTTGCAGCAGACAAGCACCAGTAATCCCATTGCCTATGGAATGGGTAGGCAACCTGCAGTGTGCAGTTCACAGGCCATATACCCCTATTTTTTTTTTTTGCAGGTATCCATCCATTGCCACCAAACGTGGATGTTTCTTAAATAACAAGTAATAAATTCACCTCCTCTACCGGATATCCACTAAGATTTAGAACCTGTTTATTTGCCAATCCAGTCTTGGCATCTGCCAGATATCTAGATTGCAACTCCAAGAATTCGCTGCTGCATCGCTACTGTTGAGAATTCAGGGAATGGAAATCAGACAACTAGTGTATTTCAACTTTTTATATCTTAAGTATTGGAAGAATTGGATTCAGCCTCTACTCAATGTACTTTACTGAATGCTCTTGGGCCTATGCCACCTATGGTTCTAAGTGAAGATACAGTGGGTTTGGGCAGGGGAGGGGAGAGGAAATTGTATTCATATATCTTAATTTCTTGCAAGAAATATAAGGCATAGATGTAACAAATAATAGTAATAACTCAGTGGATTTTCTTCATATAGTAGCCATTCTAGGATCCTTTCTAGAAGAAAGATAAGACATAAAAATTAATTAAAGTAAATAATAAAGCCTTGGGATCTGCAAAACTTTCATTTGAAGATTCTAGGGTGCAAGAACATTTTTAAGAAAGAAACGTTGATGAATACAAGCCTTCATTTTTTAAAACAACTTAAAGTAGCTCTTTGGATTCCAGCCATAACCAATGCATCTAAATGCATGATAACTTCTCATGGTTTGTAGAATTCAGATCTGATGGATGAGTACAACCCAATGCCCCAAACCCGCCACAGTTGGGCATGTCCAGAGAGAAATATTATTAGTCCAAATTTTCAAAAGCAGCCTTTTCAGCCAAAGACATACATGGAGCCAACTGAAATATAGCTCAAGAGCAGAGTTACACTTTAAATTCTAGTCATCAGTCACCAGTCATGCAACACATATATAAAAAAGAACCATTAGAGAACTTAGCAAAACTGTCTTTACCTTTTCCCATTATCTCATAATTCAATGCTGCAGGAAATACTTAAAACAATTTATAGTGTTAGCTCTTGTTGAGAATATTATTCGGCTCACAGTGGTCATCTATTTTTTACCCCTTCCAAAACCATCAATTCTGTAAAAAAAATAATTTATTTAACTTCTTGAAGTGGCTATCAGTTGAGCTCATGTCAGCAATTGATTGATAAGCACTTTTTTTAAAAACAAATACTGCATTCCACAACTGTACTTTGGAAATATCTTAAATGATATTTTGTCTCTAAGTGAGACTGCTATAAAACCAAGGATTTATACAAAGAAATGTTTTGTGTGAAAGTTTTTGCCTCTCAACAAGAGAGTTGTAGGATCAGGGCTCTCTGTATTTACTCTGAAGGAACAGTGGATTCTCCCCTCCCCCTTTAATTTAGGAAGGCTTGAAATGCCTTCTGACTTAATTATCAACACAATGTTAGTAACCATGATCATGGTTTATAATGAATCTTCATTTGACTATTTGCATTTGGATAACATGATAAATTAAAACATGCTGGGTCAATCTGTGATTTAATATCTTCTTCACAACCAGTCAAAATGTTTATTTTTAATGCAAAGTTTCAGATCAATATTGTAATTAAATCATGCAGGAAGCATTGTTGTTTGACCAAATATAGGAATTTACTGAACCACTTGTTCCTGTCAATTGCACACCATATCTTATACCAAGCATTTTTCTCACACTTTGCTCTTTCCCAAGGCACAGTAATATTTTCTCCTCCCTTACAGGTAGTCCTTGACTTACAACCAATCACTTAATCACTGTTCAAAGTTAACAACAGTTTCTCTTCAAAGTTATGACTATTTAACATAATCCCATTTTGAATGCTTGACAACTGGTTTGCATTTACAACCAGTTGCAATATCCTGCAAACACAAAGTACATTTTGCAACATTTTTGCAACTCACTTTGTTAACTCAGTTAGCAGTCATAATAGAAATGGTTATGAAATTGAGTCTGGTCATGTGGTGACTCGACTTACAACCACAGTGACTTTCAAACAAAATTCCAGGCTCAGTTGTGGTCATAAGTCAAGGACTATCTGTAATGGTTCATTGCTCTCTTTCCCCATTCCCAAGGCCACGTTTACATTCAATATGTATATTCTAAAGGTACAAGTTAGTAGAAAAGCCAAAGAAAGAATGTCTATGGAGATTGTCAGTCATCTAGGTCCTGGTTGTCCCAAAGATGCTTTTTTCAAGAGGCAACTGGACTTTCTAGTTTTTTCTTTGATGTTTCACTTCTCATCCGAGAAGCTTCTTCAGCTCTGACTGGATGGTGGGGAATGGAATGATACTCCTTGCAGACCGTTGGTCATTTTCATTCTTTTAGTGAGTCAGTAAGGTCACCTGGAGGTTTAGCTGTGTCATCAGGGTCACCTCAGTGGTGCAAATTGGTTTGAAACCCGTTGAACTGTTGAAAAGACTGTGTTGTAGATTTGTATCCCTCCCCTTCTGTTAAGAGAGGGCTGTTCAATTTTGATATAGATGGCTTCTTTGACCGCTCTTTTAAACCAGTGGTCCTCTCTGTTCAAAATGTGGACTTTGCTGTCTTCAAAAAAGTGCCCTCTATGTTTTAAATGCAGATGGACTGCTGAATCTAGTCCTGATGTGTTTGTTCTCCTGTATTGTGCCATGCGCTATGAAGTGATTGTTTTGTTTCCCCAATGAACAGATCTGCACATAGCTCACTGCATTATACTGCATACAGCACATTGCTCAGTTTGTGTCTGAAAAAAGAATAAAGAAAAATATTGAATAAAAGATTAAAACTATTTTTAATTTGATAGGTTCTAGCCAACATACATATTTGATAAAATCCATGTAAAACCAAAGAACTAAACTCTAACAGATATTCAGGTCCTGGAAAAAAATTGAAAGGAATAATGCACTAAAGTTGGGCTTTAAGCAGATCATGCTCAGAAGATGAGCCATCACCACAAAAAAATGTGGGCATTGATCACAAAGCTTGTGTACTTTAACTGTCTGGCATGCGGTCTACCAACCACAATGGATAAAGGAAACAAACATCTTACAGCTGCCTAAAACTAAATTAAAGTATATCAAAAGAAGTCTATAAAAGAAATAAAGAACAAAAGACATCAACAACAAAATGACACAGATTTTGATAGGAGAACGAAAAGCCGAAAACAAGAAACTGATAATCATGACAGAAAAGAGGGACAGGAAAGCATGTAAGATGAATGGCAAGTTATTAAGCTGATCGTAAGAGCCAAATATAAAACAGGGTCATCAAACTGTATCACTCTGAGTTGCACCAAGTTTAGCAGATGACCAATTGGCTACAGCTACATAAAAAGTTAAGGCAAGCAAATACGGTATATGCAGTTATAATGGTATATGAGAAAGACCTTGAGAAAAGGGGTAAAGGGATGTTGCCTTTGTAACAGTCAGATAAGAGGGGGCAGGCACTCAGCTGCATAATGGGAAGAAAGAAAGCTCAGAAAGGGCCCTCGCTAATTTCTCAGACTGCAAAGGAGACAGCAGGAGATTTATACAGATGGTCCTCAACTTACAACAGTTCACTTAGTAACCATTTGAAGTTACAATGGCACTGGAAAAGTGAGTTATGACCATTTTTCACACTTATGACCATTTCAGCATCCCTATGACCACGTCATTTGGATTCAGAGGCTTGACAATTGACTCACATTTATGATGGTTGCAGTGTCCCTGGATCAGGTGATCCCCTTCTACGACCTGCTGACAAGCAAAGTCAATAGGGGAACCAGATTCACTTAACAACCATGTTACTAATTTACAACTGCATTGATTCACTTAACAAATGTAGCAATAGAAGCTGTAAAATGAGGCAAAACTCACTTAACAAATTTCTTACTTAGCAACATAAATTTTGGGGTCAATTGTGGCCATATGTCGAGGACTACCTGTACTTTCAGATTTGCAGAATTGATGTCAGCCTTGCCATGTAGATTGGACAGGGAACACTACCAAGATGAGCTAATTCTACTTTATTGTAAGGCTATGTTAACAAAAACCTTGCAAGTCTGGAGGTACAAATCTCCTGCCATCTCTGAGATGCTAGGGAGAATCCCTTCTGAGCCTTTCTCTGTGTCCATGGCTATCTCCTCTCTTATCTGACCATTACCTAGTGAACATCTTTTTGACCCATTTCTCAAGCTTTTCCACACATAGCATTACACCAGACATGCTTGTCTAAAAGTGTATCATGAACCTGTTTTAATAGCCTGGGAATTTAGCCCTAACACTACAGCAGTTTCCTGGAGCCAGATTTTCTTTATGCTGCTCTCCCTCCTATCACAAAATAAGATAACGAATGGGAGTACGCTATCTGGAAAAGAATTGTGAATTCCCATCACCAACAGCCTCCATTTCTACTTTGTCTGAAGTAGAGTCTCCCTGGCAAGGAAAGCTGTTTAAAAGAAGAGCCAGCCAGCCTGAGGAGACTTCAGGCTGATAAGTCTGGCAAAGCATGATTCTGCCCAATGGTCTACTTAGCCAGATCTGTTTGTTGGAGATTGCAGCATCTATATTTTGACTAGTATGGCAAATAGTGAGAGATAAAGAAAGGAAAGGATTTTCACAAAAAGTCCAGTGACTATTTCTCACTTATTTAAACAAATCTGTTTTTTGAAGACAAGTGGAACTCTCTCACTCTGTTTCTCTCAGTTAGGGTAAGGGGGAGACTTTTTATCCTTATGTATTCCTTAATCAAAAACAGTTTTGCTTCTATAATATAATGAATGCCTGTCAATGACAGCTGGGCAAAGTTCACACTCTGCATCCAAGGCAACTATATTATGAGCGTTTGTTATTCTTTTCAGTGGAATGCTCAGCTACTAATTACTCAGCATTCTTTCAAAACCCTTCCTTAGGTTCAGAACCACCTTTTCTAACAAGGGTTCCTGCTGAATTTGAATGTCCAGCATCTGTCTCCACAAGTTCCTCATCAACTGCAGGAAGCAGGAAGCTGCCTTGAGGGGGAGGATTTCCCCTTCTAAAAGTACTTTCCCTGTGGGATGCAAGGCCTTGAAATAGATGGGGCAGTCCTGACAGGCTTTCTGCTCAAGCAAAATTGGGGCAAACAGCCAACTTGAGCTGGTAGTGCAGTTTCCCCAATTTTGCCTGAAGATACTACTTACTTAGCAGATGATACTTAGACAGATTATTCTTCTAATCTGCTTAATGACTGGAGTTTTCTGAATAAAAATAGACTTACTCGGTTTTTCATAACATCCTTGCACACACACAATCTGTTTCTTATATAATCATCCCAAACTTTGCTAATGCTCCATTTTCTAAAACAGATTTAGCCAGCAGACTTAGCCAAAGTTTCCTGCCAACAAAAACATTGGCTTCAACATGAACATTCAATATTCTGGTTCATTAAAAGTGAATATAATAACATACTGAAACACCTGTTGTATGATCTACCCTGATGGTTCAAGGTAATTATGTTTAATATTATTGCATGTAATAGTTGCGCAAAGAACAGATTTGCAGTTACTGCACAAGCATTGCCAAATTCTTAGAGATTTGGTGGAATTGTGCATGTTTCATTAAGAATAGCACTGTGTGTGGGCCTTCTCTAATTTCAAGGTTGTTGTATTTGGGTTGAATTCATTCCATCACTACTTTGCAATGGTTAATTTTAAAAGTTAGGAACAAGTGTGGCCCAGTAGCCACAGTCCTTTTGTCGATCTTCACTCAATTGGAACATTAAGCTAAGATTACCAGAGCTTTTGGCTGCAATCCAATGCATGTACCCGGTGAAACTAATACAGTTTCAGACCATGCAATCCTGACAGCATTGTAGATCAGACACAGATAAGAAACAGGATCATGACCATCGAGCCTGATCCAGTCATTTTCAGCATTACATTGGAACAATACCAAGCACACACCCTTCCAGTTGCATTCCCTGTTAGCTCTGGTCACTGACATCATTTCATCTGTCTAAGGACATAAACCAAGCCACGTTTGGCTGGTTTAGGTTTTCCACCCCTGCCTGAAAAAGAGAGTAAGGACATATCTCCTGTTGGTCCTGCTTATAGATAGACAACTAAATCGAGTCACAAAACTTCATTTCCAGCATTAAGGTCTCTCCTATAGGATACCTACTACTACTTCCACTGTAGTGGTAAACCCTGGATAGCTACAATGCTAGTAGTGGAAAAGATGGGAGGCCTGGAGGTTTCCAAAATGATTCAAACTCCACTCTCAAAGCTCATCATGGCTGTTTATGGTGTTTCGCGCCCAAAACAAAACATGAATTGATCTGTTCTATATTCAGAATAAAGTACCATCATTTCAAGCCATGCTCTGTCCTATTCCCAGAGACTGCATTACAGCATTGTCCTGATCTTCCCAGTGAATCTTTAAATTATTGCTTATTTTTTTTGTCTAGTCCAGCAGTAATAGAGCTGCTATGGTCATAAAACGGTTGGAGAGACCACGTGGTAGGAGTGCTGAAACAAAACAGCAGGTCTGAAAAGCCATTCTGAATCTGATTCTATTGGTGAGAGTCTGAGAGAGGAGGACAAGCCTGCATGAAGTACAGAGGCCTGGTTATCTCTGAGACAATCACTTCTATAAGGGAGATAGCAGTTTTTAAAAATGGATAAATAAATAAACCCATTTTATTTCTAGTACACTGCTTTTGGGTCAGGGGTATTCTCAAGGAAGATTCAAAAAGTAAAGATGGCAGTTGCAACCACGCAATCCAAGCTCTGGATACTACATTTTGATCATATGGTCAGTTGAGCTCACTTGCTTATATGGCAGAATTAGATGTTGTTTGTATAACTACTAGTGATACTAATGCTGTGCTGATTGCTATTCCACAAACTGAGATAAGAGATCTTTTTGTTTTGTTGATGTTGCTTGGAGATGGAAGTTTGCTTTCATGGATGACCATGGAGGAACATGTGAAGCACAAATTGTCACATTACACCATCAATAATTTGCATGAATTACATGATGATATCTTCATTCACATTCTATTGTTTCCTCCCTTGCTATTATTATCTTTTTATTAGTGGTTTTTCTGGTTTTATTTCTGATTTTGATCATTATAAACTGGATAAAGTTGCCAATGAGCAGGTGATCCTAATATATTAAATGGTAAATCAATTAATGAACAAAGTTAAAGCTTCTATTGTTGTCTATGCTTACTGTCTCCTGTTTGGAACTAACTAGATAGCTGCATCCTAAAAAACCTCAAATCCAAATGAGGCTATATAGGGGCAGAGTAAGCAGAAGGAGCAGTGGAAGATCTGCTGGCCCAGGGAAGGCAACACTTGCAAGGAAGCTTAATTTCAGTAACATACCTGATCATTCAAGGTTGACTCAGTCTTCCATCCTTCCGAGGTGGGTAAAATCAGGACCCAGACTGTTAGGGGCAATATGCTGACTCTGTAAACCACTTAAGAGAGGGCTGTAAAGCACTGTAAAGCTGTATATAAGTCTAAGTGCTATTGTTATTGCTGTTCTCTGACAGAAGTTTTGCTATCACTTGGCATTAGGTGGTAGGGTGGAGGGAAAACACTGGCCTCCTTGGGAAGTAAGCCTCATTCTCAGGGAGTGAATAGTTTTAGACTCAGAGGTGAATAAGCTTAATGGCTGTAAGAAGAGGAGGGAGACAGTAAGCTCAAGCTGTTGACGGACAGAAAGTGAAAGAAACTGTAACTGAATTTCTTTCACTCAATCATGTAAAACTCCTCCAACCCTCCAAAGAGGCCTGGCCTTGAAACCACTTATTTCCCTAGTAGAGAATTCTCCCTGGTGAAGACAACTCCCTTAAATAGAAATTCCAGCTATGAACTTCTTCCTCTCCCAGACTTTCCTTTCGGGGAGAGAAATGGTAAAGGTCATAAACTGCTAAAACAGGTCTATCTCTTTTTCTGTATGCTGTAATCTGAAAAGGAATTAACATTGAAAGGATACCATCTTGACGTTAAAGCTCTGTCCTTGAAGCTTAAAGTATCATGTGCCTAATTTAATCAACCAACCATATTCTCTTGGTATACTCAATGGTTGCCTTCTGTCACTTGCAATTGCCTCTCTGCATCCCACCACCTTACAAAAAAAGCATTACAGGTGGTCCTTGACTTACAACCACAATTGAGCCCAAAATGTATGTTGTTAAGTGAGATGTTTGTTAAGTGAGTTTGGTCCTATTTTATGGCCTTTCTTGCCACAGTTGTTAAGTGAATCTTACCACAGATGATAAATTAATCTGCTTGTTAAGGGAATCTGGCTTCCCTATTGATTTTACTCGTTAGAAGGTCGCAAAAGGTGATCACATGACCCTGGGACATAGCAACGATCATAAATAAGAACCAGTTGTTAAGCAACTGAATTTTATATCACTGGGATGCTGCAAAGGTTGTAACTGTGAAAGGAGGTCATAAGTCACTTTTTTTCAGTGCTGTTGTAACATTGAACAGTCACTAAATGAACTTTTCTAAGGCGGGAGACTACCTGGATTGCCCCAGGTGGGTGAAGCAGGGTCCAGTTCTATGAATGGGTCTCTTTTCTCAGCATAAGCAGGGTAACCAACACTCGTCTCCATTAACATCCCAAGAACTTGAAGATGAAGGATAGGGAAAGGAGAACACAACCTTCCTGACTTCTGGCAGATGATCTCAAAATGGTACTCTGCAAACTGCTAGCTGAGAGATTCCAGAGTTAAGTGACCCCACGATATCCTCTAAATGTGCCATTTTAAAAGTCCTGCTTTCACCTGTGGTGATGGTATTCCAGTCTAGCTATAAAAAGGGACTTGTCCTAGGATAACATTGTCCACTGGGTATAATAAGTTGCTCATTCCTAGAACTTTGCTATGAATTAATTCACTCTTCTGATATGACTTTTCAGAAATGAGTGAAAATTTGCTGAATCTAATACTTCAGTCTAGAATAACTATATATTGGATCAATGCAAATCCTTCATAAACGTCACTCTTTCTTCCCTCCACCCCCACCCCCACCCCCATGTGTCTATGTGTACACATGCATAAAAAGATCACTGGAATACTTTCCAAAGTACCCAAGTCAGTCTGGAAAAATGCTGCTGCTTTAAAGACTTTGAGATAGGGTCCTCTGGCTATTACAAAACACAAAGGACTTGTGCATTTGTTGGGAATGGCATATACCATGGTATTTATTAGGGAATATTATTATTATTCCATGCATTCCCCAAAGGTTAAACATTTGTTTTCTACATTTTGATCATATATCGAGAGAGAGAGAGAGAGAGAGAGAGAGAGAGAGAGAGAGAGAGAGAGAGAGAGAGAGAGAGAGAGAGAGA
>JANHFL010001318.1:101712-115288 GCA_032468155.1 Oxyrhabdium leporinum
TCAAAAGTCACAGAGAGCTCTCCATGTTAAAAGTTCAATCTGCTAGTCTTTGAGCTGGCAGAAAAATATTTGCCAGCCAAACCCTATGTTGTCCCTGTAGTGAGGTGAGAGGATGATACTGTTCTTCCAGTCTGATTGTAGGATGATCTAAGAAAAACAATTGGTAGCGTCCTTTGGCTTTCTTTTCCTGTTTATCAATTGTGTCCTGCCATCAGGAAAAACTACTACTACTTAACATATGTTGGGGAGGGGAGGGATGATTGTAGATGGGTGCTGGCTAACTGGTAGCAGGCATAGCAGTGCTCCCTATCTGTGACATGTCAGTCAGGCTATTTCTGAATCTTGGTCTAGTGCTCTTTTGAAAGAGGGAGAGAGGGGTGAGATAAGACAGGTGAGAATGTTCCTGATGTACTGAAGAACCATTGGTGACTTCCTAGGGTTTTGACTACTCCATGCCACTCTGTCACGGCCGCTCTGGGGTTCCCTGGTGGCAACATGCAATAAGATTTTGCATTTGTTATTGAATATTCCCTCCTCCTCTTACTTCCCTCTCTCCCTCCTTCAATCCATACCCCTCTTCTATACCTCTGATCTGTCAGTAAAGCTAACAGTGCTTGCAGTGAATGACCATCTCTAGCAACACTTGAAAGTAACCCATGTAGCATGCAAAAAAACCTTTAGATGTGGGCACCACATCATGCACTACACCATAGCTCTCTTTCCCAGCTGAAATTGAACTTCAGTGGCCCACAGGACTAGTTTTATTTCCAAAATGCACTGCTCCTATATATATAAATCCCATGTTAGACTTGTGAAATACTTTGGAAAGCATCATCCACATAATACATGGACAAATATCACTAAAGAAGTCATATATCTAATTTCTCCTACAGCCTAAAACAAAATGGCCATGGACAACAGTGACCAGTGATTAAGGACAGGACATTTCCACATCAGTGTACAATGGTCAATAGGATCTCAAGCAATCCTAGCTCTTGGCCACAGACCACATAATGAGGAATCATGCTAGATAGTGTCCTTGGCATCATTTATCTGGAGCAAATGAAAAATGCAACTTCAAAACAAGAACAGCTGACGACAATGTCAGGCTGTGTGCTGGGATCAGACAAAGGCCAAATCATGAAGATGTGGCATAAAAAACAATTACCGCAGCATGTTCATGCTGTAGTTAGGGAGATATGAAGGTAACTCCATAAGGAACAAACTAAAACAGCTTTTGCAATCTGAAGTAAATTATAGTTACAGGGTTCAGTTTATCCCATTGCCGTTTCTCTTCACTGTCAAAGTCTTTGTGGTGGTGAGAACAAATTATAATTTGCCCTTGCAGAAATCATGGCAGCAAAAGCATAGGACATCAAATGTAAGCTTATCTTAATACACAATCAGTTCCTGATATAGTTTTTACTGGGTATCTGTTCTTCTCCGTCAAAAGATGATTAAGGAGCAGAACTTTTCTTCACTTTGCAGCGCAATAAGTCATGCTCAGCAATAAATCCCTTGGATCCAGACGTTTGCAATTGCAGCAGTTTGAATTCACCAACCAGACGCAGGGAATCATTTGCCACATTATAAATGAGGAAGCTGTAAATTATGTGTATGCATGGGTGCCATCAAGATTGGTAGAATGAATAACAGGACCCCTGATTTCTGCAGAACTTTATTCCATTGGAAGCATTATATAAAAAATGAACATAGTGCATATGACTGAACACAACTGAAAGGTTTCAGGTTGGGGAATTCAAAAGTTATGAGGACCCATTCTAAAGCTAACTTTGCCAAACAAGCCAGCCTTAAAATTTTGGTGTAGCCCTCAAGACCTTCAAATTTGTTGAGTAATTTTGTTAATGTGATAGAATAAAAAATTAGTAAATGCATATCTGAAGGGAATTTATATTAACTATATCAATGTTTAGCTACATGCTAAACAATACATAAAATGCCAATTTTTTTATCCAGCCCAGAAAAGTTGCAGACTTCTGTTTTACAGGAAAATGAGTTGCGAAAGGCTTAATCTAAAAGTTTAGAGTTTGTTTTAAAACAATCTGGATTCATTTTCTTCTATATGTAGCACTTTTATTTAAAGGAAGAGCAGGGAGATCCAATCTTTTTAGCTTTTATAATTTCTCCCTTAGCTGCTATTTTTAGAAAGCTGAAGAATGAATGTTTTGACCCATTTAGTGGGGTTAGTGGGGAGGGGACAAAATAATGGATGGAGCATAAGAATTACATTAAGGACTCTTATCTTTCTCCAATCACAGAACACTCTCTAGATAGCATGGCAGATCAGTGGATTTTTCAGAGAAGGATAGCATATTGACCATGTTTCAGGGAAAACTATAGATCATAGTCTTAATGGTGGCCATATGTCCTACACCACATTCTCTTCTGCATTTGAGAGCTGTCCAGTCCATTTTTGGTTTAAAGATAAACAACCGTAAGACATGACAATAGGGCCGTGAAGCTGATCATCAGCAGACAGCAGCTGGATAGCACCCAGGAGTCACCTGGTCACTTTTCCCCTTCTTGGCTTTCTGTTTGGGTTCTAAAGCTGTACCTAAACAGATGGATTTTAATGTCAAATCTTTGTATCTAAATCTGAATTTTTCATGTGCAAAAAATCTGATTTTGGGGGGGGGGGAAGGTGGAATGATTTTTTTTTTTGTTTTGACTGTTCCTAAATGGCCACTTTATTTCACCTTAACTAAAACAATGAGGTCTAAGTGAACAGTCTAAGTAGCCGCTTTTTGACAGAGAACCTCAGCTGGTATAAGAAATACAGGTATAAGAAATACATAAATAAGAAATGAATCAAGTCAGTTTTCCATTTACCTGCCACTTGTTGCCTATTCATCTGTCTCTCACCACATAATTTTTCTAATTCCATGTCCTCCAAATTAAATACGATCTTCGTTCTTGGACTCTTTTCACTTTGATGGATTTTTGTCCTCCCTTTTTTTCTCATTTGGCAAGAGTTGGGGCGCTTTCTCCTATGCTTTCCCCCTTTGACTTCTGCATTCATTAAAGTACCTTTGGGTTTGTCCATGTCTGGCATTATGAATCAACTTCCCTCCACCCCCAACCCCAGCAACTGCTTCTTTCCATGCTGCTCCTTGGCTTTAATTCATTTATCTTCTCTGACACACCAAAAGTAATCAGGAGGCAAGAGAGATTATTGCATTTGGAGCTAAACTGATTGCATGTTAAATTTGGGCACAATCTGGCAATGGGAAGTAACACTGATAGATCACAAGCATTTCCATCTGTGGTGCTTGAGAATTTATTAAGGTAAGAAATGACTTGTTTTCACATCAGCCTCTTGTCAGGAAGGGTCCTGTTACAATCCCCTCAATGTTGTAGCTTCTAGGGTATAACTTCTAATGAAGACTCTCGAGTTACCTAAAAGGATCACATTTTTCTACCCCAGACATTCAGTTTTGGTGATCCATTCCCAATTATCAGAGGGTTACATAAAATGTTCAAATTTGAAAAAAATGTGTTCCAACCTTACAACAAAACGTAGTCATTTCAAGTGCTGTTATTTCACGAGTTCTGGCTATTGCAAGAACTGTTACTTGGCAGTTGTTTTGAAGCTTAGGTCTGGAATTATTTTTTTCAACCATTTTCTAGGCTAGCGGTGCAGCAACAGGGACCAGTATGATTTTACTGCCATTGGCTGAGGGTGAATGGGGTGAGTGAAGCAGGGTGTTGAGGGAAAAGCAGTTGTCAAATGCATACTCCTGCAAACCATGTATTTACCTGTCATTCTGACAGATCAATTGTTGTATTATGAGCTACTACTATTATTTGTTTTGTAGAAATAATGTGGATCCACAGTTCTTTTGGAGAAGCCGCCTATGTGCTCTTTTTTCAGGAAATAATGCACAGGTACGTCCATGCACTATTGTTGCTAATGCTGTAGCAGTTGTACAAAGACTGCTAATGCTACATTAGCTTCATTGCTTTGCTGAGTTTTAGTGTTTTGTGTCTATGCACTGTGCATGTTGTGCTGACGTTGATCTTCAGGATGCATTTAAAATGCAGTGCTTCTATGTTCACTGGGTGTCATTTGGTAATCCTTGATGCATGCCATTGTACAATACTGTTCAGCTTTCAGAAAGCATTTAAAAGACCAAGACTGACGGTTTTATTTTGTTTGGGGGATGGCGGATGAGTGAGCTCTGTGTTTTGTGGGTTAAATTTTGCTGATTCAGCTCTGAGTACATATGAGTGCTAGAGAGTGTTTTCTTATGGAAGAAGTATTGTGTCTGTTCACTGATGCGAGACTTTGAAGAGTACATCTAAAGCACAAACTAATGTGGGAGACTAAATAAATAATTTAAAAATATAGTAAAAAATATAATTTAGATGAGCAGTGTCTTCTTTCCAGGGTGAGGCAAAGTGTACCTGTTGCTTCTTTTTAAGTAAATGCTAAATGGAAGACTAGATGAAAAACATTAATTTTTTTCTGATAATGTGTTGACTGAGTATGAATTAAGAATTTCTGAGAAACCATGCTCGATGTCTTTTCTAACAAATTCAGTTGTTACTTTTATTTTATTATATTTTTATTTTGTTTTGTTTTAAGTGATTTGAAAAGCACCTCACCTACCCTCCTGGTTTGAAAAGGTTTTATATTTTTTATTAGTTTGAAAAGGTTTTCTTATGTTTTGACAGCAGTCATGGATTCCATCTCAGTTGTTCTTATCCATCCTGACCCTCCTTGATATCTCAGAGGGTTTCAGTACTGTTGGTCATGGTACAGGAGTAAGGAGCACAATGTTGTGATGGTTTTTCTCCTTCCTCTGGAATGGATTCCATCAGAGTTGGTGGAAGGGAAAAACCTTTCCCTGAGACTCTGCTTTGTTAGATCTAGCAGGGCTCTACCCTTTTCCCCACTTCTTTTTAACATCTACAAGAAGTTGTTGGGTGAGGATATCCAAGAGCACATGTGATTTTACCAACCAAGTGATGCTGTCTAGATCAGTGCCTGGGAGTTAGTAAGGACCTGAATTGGTGGAGGTGGGGGTAGAGACCATGCTTAAGCTCAGTTGGCAAGTTAGCAAGACTGAATGGTTATAGATTTTATCCCCCAGATCTGGAGATTTCCCATCATTGATTCTGGGTATGGTTACACTGTCTGAGGTGGAGCTTGTATGAAAATTGGGGGGGGGGTCCTCTTATACTCTGCTTGGAGAACAAGTGACAGAGGACTTTTGCATAGATAAAACTTCTTTTTCCTGGACTGAGAGGCCCTGCTAAAGTCACTTGTGCCTTGGTCATCTCACATCTGGATTATTGTTATGTGCTCTAGATGAAGTATCATTGAAGATCATTCATAAATTATAGCTGTTCCAAAACAAAATGGCATACCATCTTAGATTTTAAAAACCCCAACTATAATGCTCTTCTACAAGGCATTAACCTGTGGCTTTTTCTTCAAGCATTTCACCAAGAAGTTAGGTGAGGTGCTTTTTAAGAGTTTTTTGAAGTAATTATAAATGCTACCCCAGGTATAATATTACTTTTTTATGCCGATATTTTTATTGTTCTTTGGTCATTTGTCAAATCAGTGGCTGTACAAAGTAAAGAATGAAATGAAAAAAAATGAAATGAAATGATGGCAAAGGGGTAAAAATAAAAGGACAGGAGACATGTTTGAGTTTTCATAGGATTTAGCTTATTATCTTTCGTTACTCTTCTCTGCAGTCTTTCCAGCATCATGGGAACCTTTTGGTCTCCAGCAGCTTTTATTCTCCTTGGTTTCCTGTGTCTCAATTAAATCCCACAAAAAGAGACCAGGGAAGCATGGACAGCTCTTTCAAGGAGCCATATAGACATGCTAACATGCTGCATCTGTTCCTCATTCATTTTTTCAAATGGCCCAAAGAATCCCATATTTTTGACTGAAAAAGATTATTTGAAGATTTCCTCGAGGGTGAACTGACTCACAGCTTTGGGTGGAGTGCGTTCCTACATATCCTTTGTAGAATTTTCTGAATGAGAAAGAAGAAACTACAAAAATGGTGAAAGCTTCTTCCAGAATGCATCCGGCAGTGGGAACAGCATGTGCTGCCTAAGTCCATTCACCTCCAGCAAACAAAGGGCCAGGGCAGTGAAGGGTTGCAAAGATGATAATTGCCTCAGCAGTAATCCCTTTGATTAATTGGTATGCCACCCTTAGGATGGATTTGTCTCATCTGGCATGCTTATCTTCCAGTATGTGAATACATCTTTAAGAAAAAAGTTTCTTTGAACATGCCCAAATCAGCCACTGGAGAAATACACTAGGACATAAAGAGAAAAGACAGAACTAGAAAGAGGGGGGGAGGAATACCACCAAGAAGGTCTGCCCCATGTGGAGAGAAGAAAGGAGTCTGACAGTATAATTAGCGGTAACAACAAAGAACATTGTGGCATCTTAAAAACCAAAGATTTATCATGAAATAAACTTTTCCAGATTACATCAAGTGTAATCCTAAATGGGAGCATCTATACAAATCAAAAACGAGCAGCTGGACTCCTAAGGAAGACACATAGTCCCAGAAAGCCTGTCCAAAAGTTGCCAATAAATTACTATTATAATTCTAATAGAAAGGGGGAAATATTAAAGATCATGTGGAGTAATCATATTCTAATGTAATTATGTAGCCATAATTAATCCAGTTTACATTAAACTAAAGTTAATATTAAATAAAATTTAGTTCCACCTTGCTCCAACTTTTTCATTCTGTACCATATTATAAAATACAGTCACTGGCATGTCACTGAAAGATCAAGTATGACCTTTAGCCCCCCACAAATTAGGTTCCCTGATATATACTAATGGTTAAGTAGGAGAGGTGTAAACAGTAAGGTTAAAGGGAAATGAAATGCAGATGGTACACATGGTGATAATTACCTATAGATAATAGCCATTCACAAAATAATTCTTAAGCATAACAGAGATATTCTTGCACTGATGAGTTTATTTATAAATGTGGCATTTTTATGAAGGTACATAATGCAACTATTTCCTCCTCCTCCCCACCATATAAGTATAGATGTTGAATAATTGTGTGACTGAAGCACAGCAAACTTTTAAATAATTGTTCATCTCATCAAAAGGAACATTTTAAAATACTAAGTACATCACAAAAGAAATACAATTTAAATAAGAAAAGTTATTATTTGATTAAAAGGAAAACAATCTTTCATATTTTTAATCCTTCTCTTTTACATTAACATGTCTAAATCAAAACAATTTCCACCAATAAACCTCATGTGGTCTTAATGAACAACCCTACCAATTAAAAATGAACCCCACTGATTGCTAGAGCATTAGCTGATTAATCCATAATCTGAGCCAATTAAAGATTGCAATTTAGTATTTTCCAGACTCACACTGCAGAATATACAAAGAGTTTATTTATATATACATAGAGAGAATACACAAACTGTGTGTGTCAGGGGGGAGGGGTGGGCACAATATAAATATACAGAAAGAAAAAGAGACAATGAGTAAAGGAAGAACATTTGAAAGTAAATGTCCAGGGTTGTCCAGTGATTATGGTAACACTGAAGCTATGCCTGTTCTTCATCTGCACTACACATAAAAACAGGGAAAGCTTTGATCACGTTGCTGTGGCTGCCATCTTGACATATTTTATTCACTATAGATATCTCGTTGGGTATTTATATGTCTGTTTATTTGTTTATATATCAAATTTGTATAGCCAAGAAGTGACTCTAGGCAGATATACATTACTGCTCATTGAAGTTTAGGATATCAGGGTTTTTTGTTTTTTTAAAGCAGATAGCCCAGATCATATACTTTCCAAATCCTAGGCACTCCACAAAAGAGGGGCCTAGAAGTGACCTCTTTCCCACAATCAACATTAACTGGAACTAGTTTTGGGGAAAGGAAGAGAACCAATGTAGCCCCCATAGCTGTTTCAGAAGAATACCATGTTTGACAGCATTGAAAGTTGTGAGTCCAGAAAGATTCCTGAACTGCATATCTTAATAAACAAGCGGGATCCCAAAGATGACTATGGTCAAAGGTGACATATCCTCAGATCTGGTGACCCCAACATTAAAAGCCTTTTAATCTTGGTAGGATTGAATCAGAGAATATTCTTCCCCACCCCCATGGCCTCCTGGCATTGGGACAGAACCTCAACAGCTTCATTTGGCCAGCTTGGGATCAAAAGATAGCCAGTAATTATGTTCCAACAGCCTACTAATGGTACAGAACTCCAAACCAGTAAATTATCTTACCCTGAATTTCCTGTAGAGGAGAACCAGAATAGATCCCCAAAGGAACCCCAAATTTTTTTTTTGGGGGGGGAGAGACTAGGCACCAATCTCTTCTCACACCAGCATCAACCGGAATCAGACTTAGATACTGTAAAGTGATACCCCCAATCTGCAGCTCACAGAGCTATCTCAGATTACAGTGGTCAGTAATATGGACAGCTACCAAAACAACAAGAAGCAGAAGAATGATGTACCATACTCTGCCATAATCGCCAACCAGCCCAATATCTCAGTAGTAAATGCCAGCCTGAAACCTGACTGAAATGAGTCTAGGTAATCTATTTCCTGCAGAATTCTCATCAGCTGCAGACCAAACATACTCTCAAAAATGTTCCCCTGGAAGAAATCCATTTACAAAGAGAAAGCATGCATTAACTCCATTCAGTTCTGTAGTTCCTTGCCTACCTTTTCTCACTTGTCTGTGCTATTATTATTTTTTTCTCATAAATGGCTAACTCTCTCTC
The DNA here is from genome assembly GCA_032468155.1 of Oxyrhabdium leporinum. NCBI lineage: Eukaryota > Metazoa > Chordata > Lepidosauria > Squamata > Cyclocoridae > Oxyrhabdium > Oxyrhabdium leporinum. Next base: position 110,493 of record JANHFL010001318.1, read on the forward strand.
ACCTAAGCCCTGGGATGCTATCTTTTCTGTGTTTGAGGATGACTGTATAGGTAATTTAGAGAAGAAGAATATGCTTCCAAAGCCCTGAATCCACATTCAAAAGTCAAATGAGTCTTTTTTACACTCAACATTCCCCTCGATACTTGCAAGCCACCCGGTATTGCCTTCCCAGTTTACCCTTCTCAGCTTCCCTGCATCTATTGCTTGAAGTTAATTCTTTATTGTATCTAATAAGAGGCCTGGCTCTAACAATCTGTCCTTCAAATAAATAGGATTTCACAATTTCCTAGGTATTGGCTCAATCTGTGACCATTAGTGGGATTTTTATAGGGAACTTAACAGTACTGTGTTTGAATATTTATTCTCCCTGGAGCATTATCATTAGGTTCTGAACATTACCAAAACAATTATGGTGAAAAGTTCAAAGTTTTTCCTTTGAAGTTTTTATCAGTCATTTTTGAAATGACAAATAATATGTTTCAAACTGAAAAGCAGCCTCAGGATATCTAAAGAAAGAAGTGGTATTTCAAGGAAGATGTAAACCGGCCTTTCCTATTGCTATGGACAACCAAAAAATTTCTTAGGACCTAGCAGAGAAATAATAGTAGTAGCATTTCTCATTCCTGGGCTACCTTTTATTTGAAAACTTCTAATTATTTTAAAAATCTAGCCAGAACTGAGAGTAAATGTTCTGGCAAATTCCAACTTGGGTAATTTCATTTGTACCTACAAAATAATATCCGTATGTAGAAAGTTTGGGCTGTTTAAGAAATACTTAATTTTCTGTGGCATCAGTTTTCTTATATACTTGGAATAATTTAAATAAATTATAGACTTAAAATCATTATCCAAATCATTATCATATTTTCATTATCTTCATTGTTTCCAGGATTCATACTGCAAGGTGCAATTGTTCATGTAGCCAAAATTGTACCATCCATACACAAAAGGGAAGTATTAACAGAATCAGTCTTAAGAAGTATAAAACTATTTACAGAGAAAGAAAGGGACTGGACTCCTTAACAGCTCATTAGATTTAGATATTCCTAGTAGCTATAAAATGCTAACTAATTAACTAGCAGAGGTGAAGCATAAAAAGAAGGAATTGAATTTTGGAAGGAAATGCATGGCTGGCTGATTCTTCAAGTCAACATTTTGTTGCAAGCTTCATTGATTCATTCTCACTGTAAGGTCTGGAATCTGAATGAGTCATGCTTGATATCTCTGGATTAATGGGAGGGGCATATTTCTCATAAGAACATCAGAAGAGCTCTGCTAGCTCAGAATCTAAGGCACCATCTGTTTCCCACAGTGGTCAACCAAATGCTTATAGGAAGACCACAAATATTCTTCTAGGACTTCTTACCTAGCAGAAGTAATCTCAGTTTCTCAACTACTTAATATTGAAAGTCTGGAATACAGTTTATATCCTTTGACTTCCAAATTAGACAAGGAACTATTTGGTTTCAGGAAATCTAAACTTGTTGACCATTTGAGATTCTTAGTCAAGTATCACTAAGAGTCCCTAGGAGGGATCCCTCATGCTTTGTTGGGAAGTTTATGGTAAAGTCTGATGTGGCCGTGAATACAGGGCATTTTCACTGGAAGTTGCCTCTCTCTAATAACTACAGAGTTGATGATCTAGACACAGGTAGGCTATTAAAGACTGAAGTTCTAGTATCCTTCTTAACAAAGGACAGTCTTCCATTAGACTTTGTAAAGTCTAATTTAAAAGTATTTATCATATTTAATACAGAAACAAAAAAAATAAACATTTTTTCTTTTATAACAGCAGCAACTGTTAGTTGCTCAGTGCTGAAAACATATAAACAAGATTTCATTGAAACTCTGAGGCAAGTTTTTGGACCTTAGTTTTTATTTTAAAAAAATAACATAAATTAAAACATGGCGGAAAGGGTTTGTTTTTCTTAGATTTCTATGATTTTATCTCCTTCAGTGTCCTAGTCTATCTGCCACAAAACAAATTTAAGAAAAATTTGGGAAGATGAAAAATGAGATTCAAGAAAAAATTATATACTTTCTGAAATGTATGGGGAAGGTTAAAAATTAAAGTATTTTTCCTAATATAAGTATGAAGACACATAAGAAGGGAGTAAGTTTGTCTTCTCATTTTTTATTTCATAGTAAATATGACTAAAATGATTCTAGGAATTAGAAGTCAGCATATTAGGAGTAAGCTAAAGGGAAAGCTTCACCAGATCAATGCACTGATGGCATTAGAAATATCTTGAAATATCTGTTCTATTCCTTCCTCTTTCATTTATGAGTCACCAACAGTTTCATTATTCTCTTATCCTGACTTAAGGATATTTTTGCTCTCCTAGCATGACATTCCTTTCTTATTCTAGGAGGCTGTCGTTGTTAAGCCTCATGCAGCCGGACAAGATCATGCAAGTAGGAACTACGTAGACTTCAGTACAGTATCTTTAATGCTAACCTCAATAAATATAACATCTTGGAAACTGTAAGAGGAATTTCCCATCCTCATTTATTCATCAAGTTCATTTGATAAACTGGAATGATTTGAACTTCTTCCCAGATTTCTGTTCTACTTCTTTTCCTAGCCGTCGCAACTTCACCAATATTTTCCAGTCAGTTGAAGACTCTTCAAGAAAAAAACAACCTTAAAAGTTGTCTCTTCCTCCTCCTCTTCTTGTATTAGGAGCCAAGAAGTATATATTAAAATGTGTACCTACATCCATCCAAACATCCTGGTGTGAATACATTCATGTGAGAAAAACTATCTGAGAAACGTCAGCTCAGCTCATAACAGATAGAATCCAGAGTCCTGATTCTGGATGCTTCAGCTTCCATGTTGGGGCTAGGTAGCATCTTCTTGTTTGGTAGCCACCACACATTATTTTGACATTGATTTTTTAAGTTAGCTGGCAGAGTTCTTCCTTGGCATTTTATCTGAGACCTTCTAAGTAGAAATGTCTGGACTTGATTCACATTTCAATACCAGGTTTGCTGACAAATATTAGCAGTAGCAATAGCAATAGCACTTAGATTTATATACCGCTTCACAGTGCTTTTACAGCCCTCTCTAAGCGATTTACAGTGTCAGCATACTGTCCCCAAAAATCTGGGTCCTTATTTTACTCACCTTGGAAGGATGGAAAGCTGAGTCAACCTGGAGCTGGTGAGAGTCGATCCGCCAAATTGCAGTCAGCTGGCAGTCAGCAGAAATAGCCTGCAGTACTGCATTCTAACCACTGTGCCATCATCATCATTATAATCATCATCATATCATTTTTATCAATAATAAATTTTATTCCAGAGGTGGGGAAGACAGAGAGGGCAGAGGGAGATTTCTTTATTCATTTTTAACTGTACACTTTCCTGATGAGTCACACACACTTTGCGAAAATGAGTCCTGACATACCATTCAAGGCAATATTTAGTTCTTGACCTAATAGAAATTGAGTATTTAATAGCATTTATTTTCTTCCTCTCCCAATTAGAAATACTACCCAAATAAATCTATTTCATTGATTTATCTACTTTCACCTGTAACAATCAACCACAACATAATAGAACATTATATTTTTTTTATTATTTTTAGGAACAAGCATGAGTTTTTAAAGAGATCGTAGTTATTGATTTGAATTAAAGACCTAAGGTGTTTGAATGCATTTTTCAGATAACATAATGAATTTTTCTGCCCATAAGCTGAAGCCTATGGATTCAATCATCTCCCATTGACAAGTCTGGTTAAATTATCAGGTTGTATGTATTATTATTTTTTTTGAGCATAGGAAAATGAGGGTTGCAGCCAAGAGCTTGGTGGGGTTTTCTTTCCTGAAATGATGATTTATTCCTTTTGGCTTCAATAGCTATGGTGTCAGGCATATTTTATACTTCTCCAACTTTGACACTTCAAACATTTGATTTCCCTTTGCAACTTCCAATCTAAAGCATGTTTCCCATTATAGATATTCAAGTGACTGCCATGCATACACTGACTCATAAAGCTGTTTTATATTTTCACCAAATATATAATGCTATTTGAATAAAATACAGATGGCCTCTAATGTGTTAAACACAGAAAATTTGCCATTTTCTTTTCCACTGCTTTTTCTCTCTTTCTCTCCCTCTATTGCACCACCAGCTTCCCTCTTTCCACCGGCTTCCCTCTTTCCAATCCAACATGGGTCTGCTTGAAGCCGCATGAAATCTTATCAACCTAAGATTGAATGAATTTGAGACATAAGGACAGCACATTAAACATTCATTCAGAAGTGATGCAAATATGTAAATTTGTGGGAGAAAAATATGCCCACATGAATTTCCTGTGTACAATGCACATTTCAAAGAGTAGACACTACTCTCCCCCCAACCATTTCTAGTTTCACTAAACAGTAATTGAATCTTGCATGTAGCTGGGCACAGGAATTCCACTGGTGCAGTGTTATGGCCAAAACACAACTTCTGACACTTGTTAAAGTAAGTGATCAGTGGGTGGAGTTCATCTGGACTGACCATGCCGACTTCTTACTACAGTGGGCTCTTCTTCATTGGATGCATTCCAGAATAGGCAGTAGTGATGGATAATTGGAGATGGGGAGGTCAAACAGCTGAGTCTGATGTCAGCAGTATCCTGCCAACATGAGGAAGTCTTTTCCTCTTTTGTATGTGCATTTGTGACATTGTACATGCACCCTGAATGGCCAGAGCTTACAGCATGATGCTTTTTTAGGCATTCTGATGAAAATCTATGGAGATTTTGAGTCATCCAGGTCATGGTTGTCCCAAAGGTGCTTTTTCAAGAGGCA
>JANHFL010001318.1:142638-160697 GCA_032468155.1 Oxyrhabdium leporinum
ATAAGCTGTAAACCGCCCCGAGTCTTCGGAATGGGGCGGTATATAAATGTAAAAATAAAATAAAAATAAAATAAAATTTCTAGTAAATCTTCCTATCTCTATATACCAGCAGGAAATGGTTACTCCTCCTTCTGGTTGAAGCTACAGCTTCAATTGTTCACACTTTAAGAAAAATTCAAAATTTTTGTACGCTACCAAATAATCTTTTAATGTTCTTTCTATATTGCTTCAATTTTATAAAAGATATTAAATAAATAGTTTCATAGCTGCTTTAGAATCTAAAAACAGAGTGGGTAGTATAGGGCAAACCAATCTGGAAATTGTAAAAATTAGTCTCACAATATAGTGTCTACTTTTTTGATGTTATTCTTTAACAGACAGTTGTTATATTCGAATATTTGGATGATAAATTGTTTCTAAGAATAACATTTGAGTAGAAGAAAAGAGTTCATCACCATTTCCAAATTCTTAATGTGAATTGTAATCAAACTGATTTTGCATATATGAGTATTGCTTTATAATAACAAAGATTATTACCCTTACAGTATTTTTAAAAATGCCTAGAATTTAAACCCTAGAAATGTACATCTAAAATCAATTATTTCACAAACCTCTTGGAATTGTGTGCTATATATGTCATTTAATAATAGTGTCTCTTGAAATCTAATTTGGTAAATGACTGCTGTCTTCTTTGTAATTCCAGTAAAGAAATTGCAATGGAATGAATGATAGAATATAAAGCAATGTTTAAATCAATTGAATACTTTGATATTTTTTTTAATATAGGCAGCTTTTGGCTTATGACAGAAATTCTCAGGATTAAAAAAAAGAAAGAAATCTATCTAAGGAGAAAACACTGGGAAGACATTCAATCAGTGTGGTTGATTTGAAAATTAAAGCATTAATCACCTCTCTTGCTCTCATCTCAAATAAGAATTTTCTGTACAAAGACCATGAGTACAAATACACTTTTTCCAACCAATTTACTATTTGGTAGTACACTGAAACCTTGAGAAAGTGTGCGATTTTCTAATGTCCCCCCTCCCTCCCATTTCCTATTGTAAGATCTCTTATTCAATTTCATTTTGGCCTTTCTATAGTAATTCTCCAAAGCTCCTTGGGAAGGTTGGCCCCTGAGCTTTTGGAAACTGAATTTACAGCAGTCCAACCACTATGTGCCTGTGCACCAATTTAACTAGCAGACTGGTTCCTATAATGAATCTGGGCTTTTTTATATTAAACAACTTAAACTTCCCAAAGCCAGTCTCCTCCAACCTAATGCCTTCCTGATGTGCTGAAGGCATGCTCTACACTATAAAAAGCTGCAGTTTGCTAAAGTTCAATCATTTATAATAGGGCAAGGTTCAAACAATACAATAAAATAATGTAAAACAAGGACTCTGGTATGTAATCTACACTGTCACTTCAGCTGTGTGAATCATTAATTAATGCTATTTGGGAAATGTGGCCAAAGCAGTTACTTATCATTACTATTTTATTCTTATTGGCCTTCATAACATAACATAATATTCATAGTCTTTTTTGCTAGTGGAGTAACGAAACTAAGATTTCAATGAATCATAAATCAGTATTATCATATTTGGCAATCTATTAACTATTTACAGAGCAATTTGAAGTTTGACCATTGTAAGTCAGTATCATCTGCAACTTTTGCTATTTCACTCCCTACTCCAATTTATTCAATGTAATGGTTCCAATATAGGCCCAAAGGAAACATTTTTAGTAACTTCAATTCTTTCTGAAATCTGTATGTTTGATGCTGAAGTCAATAGCTTATAGTTGCTCAGGCTATTGTCCATTGATCACCTGGAAAATAGGAAATTAAGGGGGAACAGTTGAGACAGCTCCTTGGGTGTCATATTCTAGAGAAGATAGCATCAAGATATCAGAGGAGACTGATGTGTGACACATAGTTTGTTCTGTTCCTCCTAAAGTATCTAAAGTATAGTATGGTGTATTATCTCATCAACACTGAAAAACACTTTTTTCCTTCTGTTCAATTATGTCCAATTCTTGCAGGCTGCTTGAACAGGTCATTGCAATTTCCTTGGCAAGGTTTTTCAAAAGTGGTTTACCACATTGCCTCCTTCCTGGGACTAAGAAAATGACTGAATTGAGGCGACCTAGATGGCTTTGTGCACAAGGGGGACGAGAAGTTATAGTCTTCTGGTTTCTAGCTTGATGCCTTAATCACACCAAACTGGATCTCTACTATAGCCCAAACAGGTATTATATGTGAAATAAGAATGGACACATTATTCTATCTTGGTCCTTTGCTACAATTCATAGAATAATCTTTATTTTTTCCTCTTTTCTTTATAACAACTAAATTTACTTATAAGCCATGAGCAAGGATTTGTTTCACATTTCTTAAAAATCTATGATTAAGAATAAATCACATTTCTCCCTACCATTAGGAAGTTCCAATCTATGGGTCGTGATTATTTTCTGATGATACTGATGTGCGTGACCATATTCCTTTGCTTGACTTCACTTCAACTTCTCTAATGAAACTATAGTCTACTCAATCTCCTCATAATCCTGACTGTGCTTAAGTTCCAACTTCAATATATCCTTCTTTCTAACCTCATTTTAACTTCCACTTGACTGTTAGCCTTGAAGTTTTAATATTACAGATGGTTTATCAAAATTATGCCAGTTAGACTATGTTACATTCCCTTGAAAATAATTTTATCTTTTATTCAGTATTTCTTTTTATTTCATATTTCTTTTTTCTGCTAGCTTGCATCTTTAGAACATTCCCTTGCTTTTGTGTTTCCTCTGTCTTGTAAAATGCTGGAAATTAATTACATATAGTGGAACAGTAATTTTGGCTCACAAATTCTATTCATAAAAAAATCATCTAACTTATACATGTTCAATACTAACCATAGCCATTATTATATATATTATATAATATATTATATTATATAGAATGTGAAGGATGTGTTTGTTTTATTTTTATAGTTTTTTATGTATGATGTACACTGAAGATGGCATTTAATTTCATTGTACAAGGTGCAATGACAATAAAGTAAACTAAATGTGGAACTTGTTAAAAAATATGCATCCTTGAGAAACAAATGAAGTTGTGATTACAATTCTGTGCATTTAAGCCTCAAATATGGCAATTAAACATTAATCTACAAATGCTTGCTTGCTTTTCAGCACCAGTGTTTTAGTCATTTACACTTTCCATGTACAGGTAGTCCTCAACTTATGACCACAATTAAGCCCAAAATTTATGATGCTAATTGACAAATGTGTTAAGTGAGTTTTGCCCCATTTTACGACCTTTCTTGCCATGTTTTTAAGTGTATCACTGCAGTTGTTAAATTAGTAACCCAGTTGTTAAGTGAATCTAGCTTCCCCATTCACTTTGCTTGTCAGAAGGTTGCAAAAGGGATCACATGACTCAGGAAGACTGCAACCATCATAAATGTGAAACAGTTGTCAAACATCCAAATGTAAATCACATGACCGTGGGGATGCTGTAACAGTCATAAGTGTGCAAAATGGTCATGTCACTATTTTCAGTGCCAGTGTAACTTTGAACGGTCACTAAATGAGCTGTTGTAAGTCGAGGATTATGTGTATTGATCTGTTGCATTGTTTTAAGATCTCATACACACACTTGTCAGTGATTATTTTAAAAACTCTTCTTATTAGATATATTTTGTAAGTATTAGGACGTCATGGATTGCAATAGCAAATCAGCCCCAGACTGAGTCTACAATGATATTAGATTAGCATTATTTGGAAAACTAATATTAAATTCTTTTATTGAAGAATATAAGTGAAAGGTGATATTTAATCAATTAATAGGATAAGAGAGAGAGGGAGGGAGGGAGGTAGGGAGGGAAGGAGGGAGGGAATGAATTATGGACTTGAAACATAAGTAGCATTGTCTCAACAAGTGCAAATCTTCATTATATGATCTTTTAACATCGTAAGTTCTAATGCATTCTTAGCAAAACAATAAGCCAACAATATGAAGTATTTTGATTAGCCAAGTAATAATAAGTATCAGTTCATGTTCTGTCCTCACTACACGTTAGTCTGTGTGCAGCTTGACATGCAGCTAAACCCACCTATCTTCCAATAAAATAGACCGTATGGGTAGATCTGAATGCTTTATTGAAAGAACAGGATATGGTGAAACTGAGGAAAATAGGAATGCAATCAATGATAACCAAATAGAAGATAGACAATATTAAGTTACTGCTGAACATAACAATTAATAAATACAGGCAATTTAAATCTCACCAGCGATGCTCTGTGTGTGGGATGTGGGTTTGTCCTTGGATGACCATGTGACACAGATTAAGGTGGATTATTCTTGTGCTTCTGCCTTCTCCAAATGCTAAAGGAAATGGAGTCTGGCTTCCCAGAGTGCACTTGATTTGAGAGTGCAGGCTGATGGGTAAAATGGGTTGAGCCAGCTTCAAACAATATACTTGGTATTTTGTCTCTTTGGCCACTAGATAGGGCTAGAGCGCAAACAACAGTATATAAAGATTGTATGTTAGGCTGTATTTGCCCCTCTGGACACTAGATGGGGCTAAAGAGCAACAACAGTATATAAAAGTTATGTGCTGAGGCATAACAGTTCATTAGAGCATTAGAGTGGGTACACAGATCACCACGGTAGCAGCAGGGAGTGGAGGAGATGGGTTCACGTGCTCAACCTAATCCTGCACATGCAGAAATCAAGCTTTGTGCACTCACCCACTAGTTGTGTGGCCTGGTTCCCAATGGGCCGCAGACCAGTACCAATCCATAGACTAGTACCTATCCATGGACTGGGGTTTGGGGGGCCCTACATTAGACCAATGCCTTCTTTAGCTATTCATGGACTCTGCAGAAGTGACAGCAGCTAGGTATAAGTGTGATAATTGTCTGGTGGGAATGAGTTTCTCTCGAGTTGTATCCCTCATAGGGGGGGTGGACTATTAGGGTGGGCCACCCCTAATATAGACTAATGCTATATTATATAAGCAAATAACCCGGATGTGAAAATCTATTTGTCTAATAATTGAATTGACCCAACATCTGTTCACAATATATATGTAAATAAACCAGTCAACAGATTATCCCAAGGGTAAAACTAATTCTCAAATCCCTCTGTTAACTATCTCTCATTGTTTTTAACACATAGAAAGTCCACAAATGGTTTCCAATCTCTTATAAACTTGTCTAGTCCATTGTCTCTAGTCAAAGCAGTTATTTTGTCATTTCTGCTAATTCAATCAATCCACTTTTCTTTCCAATGCTTAGCATATGCAATCCTCGCATCAGTCACCATGTAACCATGTCCCAAAATGTTTTTCAATTGGTTTGTCCATAATATCAAGAAAAAAAGGTTTCATTATTACTTGTATTTTAAACATTTCCTTATTGTCCTTGTTATATTTGCCCAATCAGATTTAGCATACTTACAGGACCACCACATGTGATAAAATGTACCTGGATTTTGGTTACATTTCCAACACTTGCTGAAGATCCCTCTATATATTTTTGTCAGTCTTATTTGGAGTCAAATACCAATGGTCATGTCAGATCCCCATAAAGTGAATCTGCCATTCTTTCGACGGGGGGAGAGGGGATCTTGAATAATTTTCGCTTTCCTACATTTTACTTTCTACTGTCTTTCGATTTCCTGAGAGAGGCTACTGGCAGGGTCATTATCTATTCTTCAGGACGACCACAGGTTTTCATGACATCTATACACCTGTGGATTGGCTCAGACCCATCATGCCACAGGGAGGGATTTGAAGTGCCTTAAATCTAACTGTATTGTCTATAGAATTTTAGAAGTTGTTTTCACTTTGTCCTGCTATCACTTCTGCTCAATAAAAGGTATCCTGTTTAAACTACTTTGTTTCAAGAGTTCTACTTTCTTGAGTAAGGAGGAAAGGGAAGACCTGACATAAAGCAACTTCTGCAGAAAACGGTCATCCCGGAGACGCGTTTATCGCCCTACCGTGGAGACCTTGCACTAATGTCTGAACCAAGCGGCGAGCAAGCAGGAGCTGAAATCCGGGAGAAAATTCCACCCACCCCACAAACCGTGGATCCTCCAGTGCTTACTACGATGGGAGAAGGGGCAACACCCAGAAGAGAACTAAAGATGCACCGCTGGTCCTTGGGGATAGGAGAAAAGGAAACCTGGGACGGAAAGACTCAAGGTGTAACCATGACTCAGGGCAGCCAAAAACCAGGGTGGCAGATTGAACTTGAAGCCCTCTCTGACCTGGAGGAGACTTTTCCAGATCCCCTCTGAGACAGGAGAGTGAAAAGGCACCTCAGACGACTGATGCTGGAGACCCTGGAAGACCTTGACATCAGAGGAGATCGCCAACAACCACCTTAAGATGCAAGACCAGACATATCCGCTGACATCGGTTTAGCCACCATCCCAGAACCTGCTGTCACTGACCAGCCCACCGCAGCCATTGGGGTCCTGGTAGATGCAGCCTCTGGGACCCCTCCCCCAACTATCCATGCAGTGGGGGTCCCGGCAGCACCACTGAGAGGACCGCAAGTAGAGAAAAATTGCTGCAGCTGAGCGTAAGATTTGATGGGGATCCACAACAGCTGGGGTTCTTCATGACACATGTGAGTACCTACATGCAAGAATACGGGCGCGATCTACCTTCTCACAGCACCCGATCTGAGTTGTGACCCTAGCCCTTGATGGAGCCGCCGCCAGGCGGATGGTGGCCTTGCATAATACTGCTGCAGCGGAATTGCGTGAATTTGATTGCTTTATGACCATCCTACATTGCAGATTCAAAGATCCTCTGGCAAACAGAAAGGCACACGATCGAATCATAGTTATTAAACAGGGATGGCGATCCATTGGAGAGTACACCAAGGAGTTCCGGGAGCTGACTTGCCATGTGAATTGGCCAGAGGACATCCTAGTTAGCTGCTATCAAGATGGGCGCAGTAATGACCTCTACAATGTCTGCATAGCCAGCGCAACCCCTGAACTACTGCAGGATTGGTACCTCACTGCAGAAGAAATGGAAATCGATCTAGCCAGAAGCAAGTACCAAGGAAGGAACTGTCCATGGAGACTATTCATACCCAGTCTAGAAAAAGAAGTAAAACTCAGCTTTTCTAGATTCGGGGTGCACAAAGATGCCTAATTATCCCAACCCTTGCAGGTAAACTGGGGATAAAACTGAGGAGGTTAAGGTTCCCAATCGCTTTTTGTCAGCTTGATGGATCTGTAGCGGGGAAAGAACCAGCTCTTTTTGCTACAGAACTGCTGCAGATGACTATGGAGGGACATCAAGAAAACCTCACAGGAGGAATAGAATGGTCCCTGGTTTTGGGGTTGGCATGGCTAAAGAAATGGAACCCTAAAATAAATTGGAGTAATGAGTCCATCCAATTTCAGAAACATGTTACTTTTGCAGAACCGGAAACCCAGAAGTAGGGGGGAGAAACAGCTAACCCTGGATGGGAAATGCCAGAGCATCCAATCCCAAAGGAATACAAAGACTTAACTGAGGTTTTCAGTGAAAGGGCATGTGATGAAATGCCCCCCCCCCATCGCACCACCAACTGTGCTATTCAACTACTGCCAGGAGTGAAACGGGCCACCCCTAAAATGTATAGGATGTCTCCCAAAGAATTAAAAGAACTCAGACTTTTTATCGATAAAAATTTGGAGAGGGGTTTTATCAAACAGGCACAACCAAAAATGGCAGCACCTGTACGATTCAGAGAAAAAAAAGGTGGTTCTCTTCGTCTTTGCATAGATTATAGGAACCTGAATGCAATGAGTGTACAAAATATGTACCCCCTCCCATTAATGAAAGACATACTGGCATATTTGTCGAAAGGAATAAAAAAATCAAATTGGACTTGAGAGAGGCCTATTATCGAGTCAGAATAAGGGAGGGGGACGAGTAGAAAACAGCTTTCAACACCCCCTTGGGTTGCTATCAATTCAAAGTGCTACCATTTGGATTACAAGGGGCGCCCACTGTTTTTATGCAATTGATTAATGAGGTACACCATGAACATTTATACAAAGGAGTCCTTGTTTACCTTGATGATATTTTAATCTATACCGAAACGAAGGAGGAGCATGTAAAATTGCTCCGAACCGTTTTAAACAAGCTTCACACCATAAAACTCCATGCCAAGCTTTCTAAATGCGAATTCCATCAGGAAAAGATTGACTACCTAAGATATTGTATTTCACACCAAGGCATAGAGATGGACCCTGAAGAAGTGCATGCTGTAATTGATTGGGTGCCACCTAACACACCAGCTACAAAGCTTCCTGGGATTTACCAACTTTTACCACCAATTTATTCTCGTCGTTGCGCAAATTGTCTTGCCCATCACTAGCTTACTTAAAACAAAAGGGGAGGGGAAACCCAAGCCAAAACAACCGCTGAACTGGACAATGGAATGTCAAGCCACTTTTGAAAAACTTAAACGGTTGTTTTCAGCTGAACCAATTCTACGACACCCTGACCCTGAAAAACCTTTTATTATTTAGGCAGAGGCTACAATGTGGCTGTTGGAGCTGGATGAACAGGGAAATATTCAACCCTGTGCTTATACGTCTAAAAAAACTAAACGAGACAGAACAAAGATGGGCAATAAGGGAGAAAGAAGCCTATGCGGTTAGATGGGCTCTTCTCACCTGGAGACACTTGCTAGAAGGAAGTGATAACCCTTTTGAGGTTTGGACTGACCATAAAAACTTAGAGGCACTAAAAACCCCTAGGAAACTATCTCCAAAGCAAGTGAGATGGGTGCAATACTTTAAACGTTTCAATTTCAACTTAAAGTACATTCCAGGTGGAAAAAAATTCTTAGACGATGCTCTGTCCAGAAAACTACAATATAATAGCACTAACGCGGAGGTTATTAAACCTATTTTACAACCTGATCAAACTGCTGCTAAAGTGATCACAAGGGCTCAAGCCAAAAAAGACACCTTTTCAGACAATGACATTTTACTTGCTTTCAAGAAAGCCCTTACTAGTGATGAATGGTTTACCAGTCGCAAATCAAGTTGTGACATAAAAGATGACTTAGCCTGGGTTCGGGGAAAATTATATGTTCCAGCCTCTCAGAGACTCAGTCTTATGCAAAAAGGTCATGATTACAAACTGGCCGGTCATTTCGGATTCGTTAAGACATTACACCTAATAAAGAGACAATTTTGGTGGCCATCCCTAAAGAAGGACATTGAAAGCTATGTTTCTAGTTGTCCTGTTTGCGCGGCTGCAAAAAAAAAGACAAGGATGTTAATATCAACAGTTCTGAACTGTTGCACAAGGTAGAGGATGAATAGCAGATCTGAGCAGGAGAAACTGGGAAATAATATATGGCTGTCTTATTTCCCATGCCCGAGAAGATATAGATGTTGACAAAATGCTCACTAGCTTCAGTTTTAGAACTCCATGTCAGTAGTCTATTATTTTTCAAAATATAAAGATAAAGAGGTATGTTGTGACCTGTTGTCTGCTAGCCCCTCCAGCAGCCAAATCAGATGAGGAAGAGATGTGGGACTCAGGGTCAGCATCAAGGCAACCTGAGAGCTCTGAGTGGGAAGAGGGAATGGAGCTGGCAGAGAGAGAGAGACAGAGTCAGAGCCTGGCCTGTCCGTCAGCCCTCAGATGGAGAATCAACAGCTCTCAGGTCTGGAGGTGACTGATGAGGAAAAGGAGGAACAGCTGGGCCCAGTGCCAGACATGCAGATGCACAGAAGGTAGAGGAGAGGAGAGCAGTGGGAATCCATGGGCCAATCCTTGGGAAGGAAGAGCCACCACTGCTAGTGAAGCCCCACCCTAGCTCTGGGGATAAAATGCAGTGGGTAGAGATGAACAGACAACTATTCATCTCCCCGCTGGACTTGTTAGCCTGAGATGAAAGATAAACTTTTCTGCTGGCACTCCTAATAAAGGAATCATTGCTTCAACTACAGAGGGTTTGTCGTGTTTGGGGAGCTGGGTCAGAACAAGGTATTTCAAGAAAAAAACATATTTTAAGAAAAATGTATGTATTTTTATGCAATAATGTTCTGATTTAAATGCCTTTGTAGCTCAATAATTACACTTAACAATTAGATATTGGACACATGGGAATGTAATTAAACAAACTAAAAGTCTGCAATACTGGTAGTCCTTGACTTGTTTAGGAACTGTTTGAAATTACAATGGCACTGAAAAAAAAAGTGACTAACAACCAGTCCTTACACTTAGAACTGTCACAGCATCCCCATAGTCACATGATCAAATTTTGGTTGCTTAGCAATTGGCATGTATTTATAATGGTTGCCATATCCCGGAGTCATGTGATCAATATTTGCAACCTTCCCAGTGGAGGAAGTCAGATTTGCTTCATGGCCACGTGATTCATTAACAGCTGCAGCAATTTGCTTAAAAACCATGGCAAAAAAGATCGCAAAATCAGGCATGACTCATTTAACAACATCCTTGCCTATCAATGGAAATTCTGGTCCCAATTGTGGTTATACATCAAGGACTACCTGTAGATAATTTGGCACAAAACATGTACTTTCAGAAGTTCTATATAGTTTGATTTCTGAAACAGAGAAATGAGAAATGTCATGTGGCTATTCAGCTGAAGATGAGAAATAAGATCAAAGTCGCTGGGGATGGCACATAATTGGACATTATCAGAAGTGAGAATTCTACTGAGGATTGTATTGTTATCTGCCTGTAATTATTACTATTGCAGGAAAAGCCAAGACAAAAATGAGTACAAGGCTGCAAGAATTTCCAAGCTGTTGCAACAGCAAATATTATGATTTTAACAGAAATCTGAAAGATGTGCAGAAGTTTGACAAAATCCAACATCACAATTGTTCCTTAAGATGCAGAACTTTGACAAAGCCATGAGCATTCTTTGGACATTTAGAGGAACCAGAGTCACATTCTAAAAAGTGAACCTGCCAGCAGAATCCACATTTTAATTTAATTGAGATTACATTGATTAAATGCTATTAATATGATTGGTCTCCAGAGTGTTCCTCCTTTGTAACATCAAAAATATATAATTCAGCTACCAGCTTTAACAGTGCTCTGCACAATTTTCCACTAACTGAATTAACTTTCAGCCTAGCACAAATGAGAAACTGTCCTACTGCAATATTCCTAAAGCTTAAAAAACTTTTAACGTATTTGGGTTTCAGTTGCTACTTATCATTAGGGAGATGTGGATGTTCCACTTTGTAAAGAAAATGCAGCAACATAATTAAATTTCGTGCCACTCTGAAGCCTAGTTAGGAACCACTGAGGCAGGGGTGCTATGCCCAACTTTAATTGTTTTAGGAAAAATGTCAAGTTTCCAAGTGATGAAACCCATTCAAAAAGAAATATGCAAAATCCATCTTTCAAAATAAATTTCTTTTATTTAGGTAAACATCAAGTTGGCAAAGTCTGTTGTTATTCCGGATCTGATCCAAACTGGAATTATACCTCATAATATTGTAAATTAGAAACATTCCACAAAAGTCACATTCCCCAATAAAAGTAAAATCAACATTGCCTGGTGTCTTCAAACTCCACCTCCAGCTCTCACCAGGGCCAGCCTCTGTTCCCACAGGAAAGAAAGTCACCTAGCCAAAACAATCCTCACTATCTATTCACTCCTCCCACCTTAAGAATGTGGCGAGCCCAAAAATCCCACTTACACAAGTAAAGAGAAAGAAAAGGAATGTATAAGTAGAATATAGAGCAAAATAAAATGGTGATACGTATGTCACTTTCAGGCTCATCTTCATTTTAGCATGTTGAAATTCACACATCGAACATGAACTAATTTTAACAAGTTGAGGAAAATAAGGGGAATTATAACAGCAGTGTAATCTGATAAATGATTATGTACAACTCCAATTATATTGATCACCTCACTATTAGGTTGCGTACAATTTAGCATAGAACGGGTATCGGCAACCTGTAGCTCCAGAGCTGCATGTGGCTCTTTGGGCCCTCTGCTGCAGCTCCCTGTCCCATCACTGGCTGGCGCTGCCCCTCATCCTCCCCACCATCACCTGGCCTCAGAAGGTAAGGGTGATGGTGGGGGATGGAGAAGCTGCCAGGGCTGATTTTCCAGTGCCTCACTTTTGTAGAGCTTCTTCTGGCCCTTGTTGGTGCTGGGCATGCCTCTGTCACTTGGGAAGACACGCAACCTGCTCTCCGCCCCAAGACACTGGCCCAGCCTGCCTGTGACCAATGCCGGTCTCGCTAACACGAGGGCTGGTGGGGTGGGAATGGGATCTGGGAGGATGGGACATCACAAAGGGAGATGGGCCAGCAGCACCCAGCCACAACTTTAAGAGGTTCAGGGCAGTGGGAAAAGGAAGCTTGCCCCACTGAACCTTGCATGCCCACCTGGGGGGTCAGGCTTGGAGAAAGCCCTCACCAAAGATTCTCGCCCATCAGCTGATCACCCCCTCCCCTCTCTCTATGTCTCTGAGTATCTGTGTGTATCTCTCAGGCTCTCTCTCTGTCTCGGAAAGCCGTGGCTGGGCCAAGACAGCAAGCTCTTCTTGGGGAGCTTTGCTACTCCTTTTATTTCTTCTTTTTGGAAATCCGGGCTGGCTGAGGAATGATCACCAGCCATGGAAGAGGCTTCCCCCCTCTTCCCTACTTCTCCTGTTGCAACCCTCTGGCCAGCTATGGCAGGGCCAGGAGGGTGCGCACACGCAGGAAAACCCTTCTTAAGTGAACGGCCTTTGCTGCACTTTGGCTGAGCCTGGCTGCTCGCTTAAGGAGGGTCTCCCCACATGTGCGCACCCTCCTGGCCCCATCACAGCCAGCCAGGGGCTCACAACAGGAGGAGGAGGGTCACCGGAGCTTTACTGCAGGAGCGAAAAAGCCCTGTACCTGCGGTGGGGCGGGAGGGGACACGGCAAGGCAATGGCAGGATCCTTAGTGCAGGAGCGAAGCAGCCCTGTACCTGCCTTCGCGCCACATTTGCCTTCGCTTCCTGCTGCTTGAGGCTGGAATTTGTGCCCTCCACGCTCGGCCGAAGAGCTGTGGGCGGGGACACAGAAGGCGATGGCCAGAGCCTTAGTGCAGGAGAGAAGCCGCATCCTATAGCATCCTGTTAAGACTCTCCTTAAGCGAGCAGCCACCTGCCCTGTGCGTGCCTTTGCTGCGCTTTGGCGCTCGTTTAAGGAGGATGTCCCCACACATGCACACCCTCCTGGCCCTGTCACAGCTGGCCAGGGGGTCGCGAGAGGAGGAGGGGGAGGAGGGTCGCCTGGAGACACACGGACACACACACAGAGAGAAACAGAGGGGGAGAGAGAGAGAGACATACAGAGACATACAGAGTGATACACAGAGAGGGAGAGAGAGGGGGGAATATAGGAAGAGGGGGAGAGAGAGACACATAGAGAAAGATACAGAGAGATACAGAAAGAGGGGGCAGAGGGGGAGAGAGATGGAGAGAGAGACAGAGATACAGAGAGAGGGGGAAAGAGAGAGGGAGAGGGACAAAGAGATACAGAGATACAGAGAGGGGGGAGAGGGGGAGACACAGAAAGAGAATGGTTTTGTGGCTGGATAGGCATGGCTAGGGTGTCATGTGGCTGGATGGGAGTGACATCGAGTTGGCTATGCCCACCCAGGTTTTGTCGCTCCCAATGTTTGGTTTTTTTTCTGTGGGAAACTGGTCCAAATGGATCTTTGAGTGTTTAAGGTTGAAGACCCCTGGCATAGAAGCTATTTGAGCAAACAAAGAGGAAATGGACAAAGAGACAAATTTCTCTATTATGTGCACCTTGTGGAATGGAAGTAGGGTCCAGAAAAGCAGAATTTAGATGATGTGTGTGTAAATAAATAACATTATTTATCACACATTGCAATTTTCACTGGTTGGAGTTTCCTCCAAAGAATTATTGAAATGATTAGTGTAGAATTCAGAGTTAGATCTCCTTAGCTCTCCTCAATGAATTATACCTTCCTTTGTTCTCAAATGAAATGTAGACTTACTACTAAATCAATTTAAGTCTGCTTTTTAGATAGACATGTTCTCTACACCTTAAGACCTTTCCCCACATAAAACCGTCTTCCATTGTAAATGTCAGTAGCTTGGAAACAGTACCAAAATTAGTAGCAATTGATTCCACAACAGGCCTTTCCGGGGAGTATTCCTAAGGAAAATAGATGAGGTTGCAAATCATCAGCTCCTATTAAAGAAGGAGCAACTGAGAACGGAGCCTTTAGGAGTGATTTATATGATACATATGTCGGAATAGACAAATTAGCCCGGACTATTTCTCATGAAGGATAGTTCTCAAAATGAGCAAGGATGGTGGAGGGTTATTTTTTTTAGCCAACATCATTGTGTACCTTTTATCTTATGTAAAAGGATCACCTCCTTATCACATCTTCCACTAGCCAACCCTCCCCCCAACACACACACACACACACTCCATAGTTTCTAGCATCTAGAGAGCTACAGCCACTTCAGACAGAGAAGAGACACACAGCTCATCTAATAATGACAAGAATAGTTAAGGCTCGTTTACAGTTGTATCAGCTCTGGCTTCTAGCAGCAGCAGAATTCCTGCTAACAGATCTTTTCTTCACTCTTAAAAGCTCAGGATAACATCTGGGCCTTTGGGAAACGTTCTTGCAATAAAGAAGCACTTTATGTAATTTATCTTTCTTCACCAAGCCGCATCTGTCTGCTCTTTCGGCTGGCTCCTGTCTCCCACCCCCACCTCAAATCCCATGGGTTGCACAAAAAAAAGGAACATATGGCCACCTCCCATGAATCACCAGAAGGTGGCACTGCTTTGACCTCTCTAACTTCCATCAAACACCGCTTTGGATCTATGCATCCCCTTAAATAATTTGTATGCATCAAGACAACTCAATTGTTAATTAAATAGTTATCATGAATTAACATAAAATAAGAAAAAGGTGTGCATGCATTGTTTAGTGAGTATATAATCACCTATTTTAAAATGTTAAATAGTGTTGAGTGAGGCAATGGCAAACCCCTTCTGAAAAACCTTACCAAGATTTTCATCTGTCTTCAAGTAGACCACATATTAACTTACTTCCACTGAATATCTAAGAAGAAAACTACTAGTTACTACAAATCCAAAAAGGAAAATCAGATTGAGAGGGAATGATATAACATGTGGCTATTCAGTAAAATTCATGAATAAGTATGGACTTGAAATGAGACCAATAATAATGAATTTGCAATTAATCTTTAACTATTATCCTTCCTGTCTTTAAGTGCTTTAAGATAGAACCATTGTTTTATACCAGTTGCAAGATAATATCATGGAAGCATTTAACATTCCCTAGAAGCAAGTTACTCCTTAATGCATTTCCTATCAAGAAAGAAAAAAAAATTGCCAGAAAGATTCCCATATGGAGAAGTTTTTATGAGATGAATAGGGCACAATAGAAACAAAACTGTTTCTTAGTAATTGTTTCCTTGTAATTGGCTCCCCCAAAAATGAGAAGAATCATTTAAGACAAGCTGTTTATGCCTGTCTGAGCATTTGTGCCGCCCGACAAGGCTTATAATTATATTTGATTACAGTAAATCAAACATCACTATTATCTCTTTACAATTGCATCCATTGTTTGAAATTAACAGTTCTGCTACTGCAGGTCCAAAGGAAAGAATTTTTCTACCTTCATCTCCAGACTGCAATGTATAGTAGCCGAGGGTGTGTTGACACTAAACTACAACTATGCTTATTTATCTTCCCCAAAAAAATGCAAGGTCTGGAATCTCTCCCTCTTCTTCTTCTTCAGCTGCCTACCTCCACTTCCACAAAAGAAAGCAATCACCTTGCATAGAAACAGGAGAAAGAGGCAGTTGTCGGTAGTTACCAGGCTTGACAGACAGCAAATGCACAACAATTAGCAGAATTAAATAAAATTTCAGAAATAAATCAGACTTTGATACCTCTCTTTTGCAAAGTTCCCTCATTACTAAATTGACTTTGCTTCTTCCATTTCCCTTCATTCCAAACACAGCAACATTAAACCTGGCTATCAAAATGTCTCCCACTAAAATGCCCACTCGCTAAGAGAATAGGGAAGAGGTGGAACAAACAAATACTTTGTTGTGCTATATTTTGCATGGGGCATGCTGCCTCCTGGCAATTCCCCACAGTTCTCTTGGCAAAATTTTAGGGAGTGGTTTGTCCTTGCCTTCCTCCTAGAACTAAGAGAAAACGATAGGCATAAAGCCACCCACTTGGCTTCATACATAAGGCAAGATTAGAACTCACGGACTCCTAATTTCTAACACGTGCCTTAACCACTGCACCAAACTGTCCTCTTGTGTTATACAGAGCAAACTTATCCAAACTATTACCAGTGACACCGTAATAAAAGAAAGGCAGGGATCTTTGTTGTTCTTGTTAAATAGGAGGTTTTGATTTTTCAGCAATTGAACTTTCCCGGTCTTGTGGGTAATTCTTTTCTTCTGAAATGCCCAGTGAGTGATTTGCCATATCCAAGATGAATGGGTCAATAAATAATACACCAAAATCAATGAGGTCCTTAGGAATGCTCAGTTTTAATCCTCTGTACCTACGTAGATGTTGATCTATTCTATTTGATCTGTTTGGATGATTTAGATAGTCATTCATTCTAATTTCCCCTTGCCAAATAGTATTTTAAAAAATATACTTTATTACTTGAATATTACCTTTGGAATAACAACAGACAGACATAATATTTAGCTGCCAGGTTGCTAGCCGTATTTAGACTTATTTAATGAACTTTTCTGACTGAAATTTTTCTGTCAATTTATTTTTTTTGCCTGCCTCTCCTATGGTGCCATTTCAATTTCCAACAGGTACTTAACACACTTTTCCTACTTAATGCTGTTTTGAGAGGAAGCATTGTTTTTCTACCATAGGCATGATTAAGTTATTACCTGGATTTTGAAAATTAAAAGTACACTGCCTTAATTAATCATGACCCACTTTATAATTAACCAAAAGAATTTCATCAACATATACTACATGCAGAATGTTTTGAAAGAATGCATTTAAAAATACAAACACAATCTAAGGGTGACTGTGATGACTGGCAGGATAAGAACTGGGAAGGGCTGAAACAGTAGAAGAATAAGTCTGTTATCTTACAGACACACTTCAAGCTGTCATCTGGAAGAGATTTACAAGGAAAATGTCCCTTGCAGGGTCACATGTATGTCTAAGGGAAGACCCCTTCCACTTAAAGTAAGACTTGTGACCACACTCAATTTGAAAAGGCCCAGGAAGGTATAATTTCTAAGGTGACCAGTCAGCAAGGAACAGTTTGTATATTAGATGGCGTGCTTAGAATAAAATAATATTTTATTATTTTAGAAGCAGTCTCTGCCTCTTGAAACAAAGCATTGTTTTTAGGATTGCATCACTCAGGTCTTTCTCATCATGCAAAGAAAGGTGAAATTATAAGAAGGCTCCAGATGCTCAAGCAATCCCTTATAAAAAAAATACACAAGGTTAGAGACTTGTTCAATAGTTTGTATTTATTTCCTTAAATGCTGCCCTTCTGCAAAATTTTTAGATGCCAGATTGGAGAAGGTTGCAGCGTTGCTATGATTTCCTGATAATATGCATGGTACATACTTTCAGAGATCTCTAACCCTCATTTCCCTGCTTATATGATAATATGTGGAAGGAAATGTTAAGGGAGACTCCAGGTTTAAATGATGAGCGCAACAATTTTAGACTTGGGAAGAATAATAAGTTTAGTCAAGGTCTGCTCTTCTCAATAATATCAGATTGCCAAGAATACAGCGCTAGTTCCAAGCAGCTGCCCTCCTCATATGATGTCTACAGCTACATATATACATGCACACAAATATAGAGATGTTGTATACATATGTACATACATACAATACATACATACACATATGTATATGTGTGTGTGTGTGTGTGTATATATGTATATATATATATATATATATGAGTGATTATATATTTTTTTTACTGATGTTCTTAAAAATTCAGAGAGACTGGTATAGATCTATTTCGGGCT
>JANHFL010001318.1:160848-171603 GCA_032468155.1 Oxyrhabdium leporinum
GGAAGTGTTGATCTTCCTCCCATATATGGGTAACCAAGTCTCCCTCACAACAAAACATATATATATATATATATATACACACACACACACACACAACTCTGATTACCCACTAATACATGAATTATAATTATTATTACTCCCATCCAATTCTGCCAATAAAATGTAATTAGATTGCAGTCAACATAGCTTAAAAGAACCCATTTGGAGAGGATTCATATAGTAAAATTCTAATTAATTCATCTATTACTCCATGGATGAAGTTCCATAGGGTAAACTTTATGAGACAGACATAGTAGAAACCAACACCATCCTAATGCTGAGGTGGAGAAGTATGACTTGAACATATCCATTCTTTTTATTACATCTTTATTGAAAACATACCAAAATAACCCAAGGGGAACTACCGAATAAATAATGAAACAATAAACGAAGCACTTTTTTTTCCTACAGCAAATCCTTCAAGACACTTTTAGGAAGCAAAAAATAAAATAAAAAATAAATCATCATTAAAAACCAGTAGTAAGGGAAGAAAACCTTCAACAGGCAACTTTAAATGCCTGGAGGCTATGAGGATCTGGATGACCACCACCACCACCACCACACACACACCTTTTTATGTTGAATTTTATCCATCTTTGCTTCTTATTTAAATTTTATATACAGTTTTTATATTTTAATATTTTAATTGCAGAATGTTGTACATCTCCCAGTGTCCTTCTGCGAGGAAGTTGGGTAGTTTCTAAATTTGAAAAATTATGCTAAAAACATTTTGTAATGAATCTGTTTTGGCACTTGGTGGTATGAGAGATATTTAACTTTAGGGGTCCTTGGTGCTCTCTGGCTTAATTGTTTTTTTACAGACATTTCATTAGCCAAACTAGATAGTGCACTGATGATGTTACCTAATTTGGGTAATGAAATGTCTGCAAGAAAACCAAGTTCAGAGAACGCCAAGGACGCTTCATTTCAACCCTGAGCTACAAATATTCTCCTTCATCAGTATTTAATTTTGTTTTTGTTATTTATCTGTTTTTAGTCTCGCAGAGTTATTCCATATAATATTGGTAGCCATACGAATATAATAAATGTGTGGTAGCCGTTCCTGTGTAGATCATAAGAAACTACACTAAATTCAATTATGCCAAATCAGGTAGAGACAAAATGGGATCATCAGTCTGAAATCTGTTCTGTGGGTTGTTTGCTACATTTCTCTGTAATGGAAAGCTGTTTGTCTACAAATAAGTTGCCATGTCAAACCAACCTTCCATCTGCTTATGATTTCAATCATCCAGCACTGCAGGAAACTATATTCAGAAGCAGAAGATTCATTCTTATTTACCCCCTTTTAGTGGAGTGGTCATCCTAAATAAACTTTGTCAGAAATAAGCATAGGTATGTGCAATAGGAGTTGCCCTCTAGCAACTGGGTCTAAGATTACAACTTTAGTCTACAATCCTAAATACATTTATAAAAGATTATTATATCTTTTTTTGTAGTAAACCTAACTAAGGTGGCAGTGTATATTGGTAGAAATCCCATTTATACTTCTGCACTAAACTGTTTATCTGTACTTGTCAAAAAAGTAAAACATTTAGCAGTCCTAATGCAATTAAATGTTGCTCACATCCGGACTATTTTTCTCTACCATTCCCCCCAAGAGACAACTGCTAAAACTTGACAATTTCCTTATCTATATCTAAACTACAAATACTCAAATACTACCTGCTAAATAAAAGAACCTGGATTTTTTCAGTGTTTTAGAGCATTTGTCTTAGTTCTTTCCATTAGAGAAGAAACTCCACAAAAATAAAATAAAAATAACTTTCCCAAACATCCTGCCATGGATTGAGGAATGTCAGAAGGCACCTATGGAACTCTTTCACTCACCTTTTCTCAATCCAGTAACCTTCAAATATATTCCCATCATTTTCAGTTATCCTGTGCTGGATAGAGATTATTAAAATTTCCTTCAACTAGAAGAGCATCAACTTGGGGAAAGCTAATCTATATGGAATATGTAACCTTTGCTCTATCTGTGCTGACTCACTCACTCTGATCCAAAATTAAACCTCAGACTCTGTCCCAAGCCATCTACTAGATCTAATTTTATACCCAAAGATAGATTGACCATACCAATTAAAAATAACATTCTCCACCGTTGTCAAGAATTTCAAGTGCTGATATATAGGATCTCAGAAATCCTTGCAACAATCCTACAACATACATCCATGATATCATTGTTAGTGTAATTGAGAAACATTATTTTGTTGCGTCCAAAAATCATTTAAAAGGTATAGTTTCCCTGTCCAGTCATGTCTGACTCTAGAGAGCCAACTAAATGCAGACAATTGTTAAAGGATTTACATCCTTGGGATTAAAAGAAGCT
Source organism: Oxyrhabdium leporinum (assembly GCA_032468155.1). NCBI lineage: Eukaryota > Metazoa > Chordata > Lepidosauria > Squamata > Cyclocoridae > Oxyrhabdium > Oxyrhabdium leporinum. The sequence continues at coordinate 163,235 of JANHFL010001318.1, forward strand.
GGACAAGATTTAGTTTTGTTTATTAAGCAACAGTTCCATTCTAGAAATGATCAGCAGCATGCCAATGTGATTTTCTTCATATGTAAAGACAATGGACCAACTGTATTTTCAGCCTGCATGAAGCTTTACACATTCTTGCAACAATGGCTGTTACCTTTCTTAGGTAGAAGATTTTGTTGTTCTGACTTGCAGCAAATAAAGATGCACATCAAAATGGTAGATGTATCTCAATTTATGTGGGCAAGCTGACATTGCAGGAGAAACACAAGTACTTGAGATGTTCAGGGTTCCAATCACCACCTTAAACAAAGTCCACCAACAACTTTCATGGAGCAGACAGGCTTGTCCATCATTCTGCACAATCAGGACATTAAAAAACAACACCTCCTGGACAGTTTGGTAACCCAGTGACCATTTCAGACCTCTCCACAATTCCTTCCCACTGCATCTTGTATCCAGGATTATTTTCTGTCCATTGCATTGCAGCTACTGAAACCAAAGGTCAAGTAAATATGAGAGCGTAAGAACATCCAAAATGTTGACATGGCTCTTGACTTTTAAAGTTAATCAATTGGCTCTGTGATCTTGAATCAGAAGTACTGATCCATCTGATATTATTATAACAAGCCATAGTTTGGATGGGCCTACCTCATTGTTCGAGTGCCCAGAGCTCTAGCTGAAGCTTCCAAGTTGCTTTCTGATAAACTCTATTGCAGTAATCAAGCCTGGAAATTCCAAACGCATGAATCAGTACAGCAAGAAATGGGAAGAGCCTTCTAATGAATCAAAGATGGGGAGAGAATATCAGATTGTCACTTATGAAGTCCACATACTTTTTACTGGACAGGAAGAGATGCGGCTTGAATTTTTAGACTTCATCCAGAACTAATCCTCCTCAAAAAAGAGAGTTACAAATTGTGCGCTAAACTGCAGATTTCTGGTTTCTGGCTGAGAGTTAGACACCATTCCAAAATAAGGCACTATTCGTGAATAAATAGACTAATTCACTAATGCTTTGGAGGCCCTTGGCAACCCGTCACTCACTGTAGATGGATGTGCTGCTGAACTGGAGAGAAGAGTGGGAGAATGGGTGGTCTCCAGTGTATTCCAGCACTCAAGGAAGCAGCAACAGGAAAATAAGCTTCTGTTCTTGAAAGCTCTCTACACTTTCTCAGAACACTAAGAGCTTTGCTTTAGGAAATTCACCTAAACAGGCTGGGTTTATTTAGAAAGCCTCTCCGTCCCCCCATGTCAAAATTAAATCAGAAACCAGAAGAGTCTGGGGTGGGAGTGTCAAAGGATGGAGTTTCAGGCATTCCCAGAAATTTATATAAAGAGATCAGTGAAGTGGCACATATTGCTAGTGCCTGGATTTTGCCATGATTACCTTCAAGATGCAAAGGAAGGAAACAAAGTTCAGAAATTATAAGGAAGACAAATTTCTCATCATGACATTGGGGTTTCACATACTGTATGCAATTTGTTACAGAAGAAATGGCCACATCTACTGTCTTAGATGTTTGGAAGTAGAGTGAAAACTTTTAGTAAACTAGGATAAATCTCTCTAGTGTGCTAAGTCATATTTATACCAGTATTTTCCCCAATCTTCAAAAGAAATTTTCTTAGAGCAGCTTTATAGAAGTTAAATAACCATTTTAAAACAAACACCTAAACAAAAAAACCCCACAAACAAATATTAGAAAAGTGAAATGAAATTAATAAAAAGCCTTTGGTAAAAGATTAGACATAACACATTTTTTTTAAATTCTCTGATCACTATTGAGAAGACTGGGACTTATTTGGCTCTTTAACTCACCTAGGATGGCAGGGATATCTAGTGGAGAATCTAGTGAAATTAAACATAGTCCTCGACTTACAACAGTTCATTTAGTGACTGTTCAAAGTTATACCAGCACTGAAAAAGTGACTTATAACAATTTTTCAGTTACAACCTTTGAAGCATCCCCATGCTCATGTAATCAAACTTCAGATACTTGGCAAATGGTTCATACAATGGTTCATACTTATGACTGTTGCTGTGTCCCAAGGTCATGTGATACAACCTTCTGACAAGCAAAGTCAATGGGAAAGCTAGATTCACTTAACAACCAGGGTTACTTACTTATCAACTGCAGTGATTCACTTAACTGAGGCAGGAAAGGTCATAGAGCAAAACTCATTTAACAAATGTCTCACTTAACCACAGAAATGTTGGGCTCAACTGTGCTCGTAAGTCGAGGACTACCTGTATTTATGCACAGGTAAGGTACCATGATCCATGGTGGGGCAGGATGTAGTGTAGCAGGCTAACTCACTGTTCATTCCAGGAGTTTGATTCTGACCAGCTCAAGATTGACTCAGCCTTCCATCCTTCCGAGGTCGGTAAAATGAGGACCCAGATTGTTGGAGATGATATGCTGACATTAGTAAATGCTCAGAGAGCACCGTAAAGCATTGTGCAGATGTATATAAGGCTAAATGCTATTGTTATCCCCAACAGAACCTCTTGGTCAGGAAAGCCTTCTCTTGCTGGGAGGAAGTAGTGAAGAGCACGGTTGGTTATCATTGTTGTCTTTGTGTCCTTTTAGGGATTTCTGAGAATCATCTGGCTGTCCATTGTTAAAAATGTCAGTGATGTTGGTCTAGAGCAGGGGTATCCAACCGTGGCAACTTTAAAACTTGTGGACTTCAACTCCCAGAATTCCCCAGCCAGCAAGGCTAACAGGGGGATTCAGGGAGTTGAAGTCCACAAGTCTTAAAGTTGCCAAAGTTGGACACCTCTACTCTGGAAGGATATTCAGATGGATCCTTTCTTACATTCTATGAAAATTGCTGAGCAATATAACATCCAACTTAAAGCTGAAACAGTAATAATTCAGCCACATTCCTGAGAAAAGAACAGATTCAGTATTTTAGCAGAATCAGTGAGATTCCTTTGAGTAAGACTTTCAATTCATTTCAAACTGATTTCAAAATTAGAAGCTGTAATACAAATTTAAATAATACACAGGAATCTAGAATTTTTGAAAGGCTACAGCTTCCTATCATGAAGCAGAATGAAACCAGAGCTAACTATCTGGAATAAAAATGGAGTTCTCGACAACTTCAAAGAAAACCGTAACCCCACCTCAGACAATGAAGTAGATTGACTACAGATTCATGAAATTGGAAGCCACAGTGTTGCCTTACTCCACACATCCTCTCAAATCTATTTCAAAGATCTCAGAAAAAAAAAATTCTAAGTGTGAGAGAGGAAGCATAATTAGCTAAATCTCTCAGCTTCAATTTTCTTCACATTTTTCAACAATCATTTGGTCCTAACTTGCATTTTACAGATCCGCGTTACAAAATCCTCCAGGGTTTGCAGAATTAAGTCAACTGGGAGCAGTAACATTCCTTTTTTTGATTTTCCCTCCGTCTTTCCTTCTGTGCATAGGATATCCCAGTCAAGGAAGTCATGCTTTGCTTTGGCTTTCTCACAAGCACAATCAAATGTTCAGAGGCAAATATGGTTCATATTATTTAAATGAATTATTCCATAATTGATGGGGTATACTTGTGTGTAGAGAGCACACAATTAACAAAGTTATAATTGCAGTGGCAAGAGAGGTAGATGTTGAAAGGAAGCAGCTACATAGATGGCTATCAAGTCACTCAAAAAAGAAAGGGGGAGAAACAGAATTGGAAAGACATGCTAAAAGAAATACTTAAAACAACTTCTCATCCACCTTTTCTTAATTTCATGGACCAAAGGCAAAACAAAAGTGGTGGGTTCTTTTCTTTTACAGAAAACCCACACCTTCTTCTCCAGAGCAGTCCTCCAGGAAATATCCATGTACAGTGATTACTGAAGAGCACCATCAAATTATTTTCTCCAAGAAGCAGCAGCAGCACATAAAATCAGTTCTTAGAGGAGCCCTAAAGAAATTGTTACCACTTGGGATGAAATAGGATGGAGTCCAGCGGAGTGGGAAAAGAGTCATTAAGTTCTCCTCTAGGCTGGGCACTTTTATTGAGAATGAGAAAAACCCATTGAATCTAGGGGAGCCTGTGTCCATATGGACAGAACTGACTAATTTTCTATTGGGTATGCTTTTTCTGAAAATGTGGACCAGGTAAGAAAACGATTCTGATGACCAAGATAGAACTGAATGGAACATTGGTTTAAAATGAGGATTTGGAACAAAAAAACCCACCCTGATTACTCCCAGGTATAAGTCTAACAGTGTCAAAGAAGGAAGTGGGAAGAGGAAATGAAAAGGGGCTTTTTTCCTCCAATGTATGACATTCTGGACAATGCCAGAGGCGGGAGACTTTGCAAGTCAATTTGAATCTGAAAGACTATCCTTGTTTTAAAAACATATAAAACTCAGTTTGAAGGAGGAGGAAAAAGGAGAAAAAAAAGAAGTTTTGGCTGTCAAGCTCCATTGATTGACTTGTCTATACTTTTGACAAGAGTGATTTGCCCCCAACAACAAATAAGCACCTAGAGTAAAAAAAAAATGCTAACAGAAACTTTGGCCTCCTGTTGCTCTGCTTGCTGTTTATGAAGAATGAGGAGAGTTGCTGCTCTCTCTAGCCATCTCTGCCCACTCTAACATCTGCCTTGCTTTTTCATCCATCGTTTCTGGGTAGGATAATTTCCAAATCTGCTAAAACTGAAAGCACTCAAAATTCAATTAATTTCATACATTGGTCCTCAAGCAGTTATGAAATTGACCAATGAACTTCTCTTCAAATTAATGTGATGCATTCAATGGGGAAACCAGAGTTAAATGGTCCTTGGTTTGCCTTTGAAAAAAATATAGAGAAATGACTTTACTCAAGCTTTTAATTTTTTTTAGCAATTCTGATTTCTAATGAAACAAGGTCACGTTCTAGCCCAGAACCCAGAGTTGCAGGTGTTCCTGTGCCTTATTAAATCTTTACAGAAAACATGCAACAAAGTTGTGAAGCACCACATTTTCTTCTCATTTTTAAGATTCATAATGATTTGGAGAATATTAAATTCCAAGAGTTGCTGAAAGTAAATTAGCTCCCTGCTTTGCCTACCTCCATCGGTTCAGAATGCAGACAGGAGGAAACAGCTGGATGAGTATTCCGCATTTCATTTTGCTGTAAAATTTGCACATTTACATAATTACAGCACTTCCCTGCCTGAACTTACAGAATGGCCTGCCAGATTTACAACAGCTAGATCCAAATTCCACACCTAATTCATGTACAACTAACTGATCTAACACACACACAATTCAAAGAGTTTGCAAATGACAGCATATTTTGTCCAATTACTCAGACTATGTGTTTTACCACCATTGGGTCAATACTTCCGTTTTAGAGGAAATATTCCACACCTTGAGCCCCAAACACCCTGACTGTCACAACACCATCTTGCTATGCATGTCTAAAAATACAGACTCCCTCAAGCAGAGCTCGACTGGTGATGACTGTATGGCCAGGTTCATGCAATTTTCTCACTTGCTCGGGAGAAAATTCAGCAGGATTTACTTACCAGGAGTGCGCATAAGATTTCCAGCTTCATTTATAGATGCCATTACGCATTACAATTGGGAATTTAAATGAAAATAAATTCCATGGGAATCTATACATGCTTTAAAGTTCTAAGTGCTTGGAATTGTGGCCTTAAGATAATGAGGCTGGCACTACCGTATTCATTCTTCCGCAAACTCTTTCTCAGGCATCTGACCTCTGACAGGAGCACCGGTAGCCAAAACAGCCTTCTTAAATTCTAAATCTTGTTCCGGATTTAGCCCCGATTTCAACTGCTTGAAACACGATCCTACGTTACCTTCCAGGCCAGTTCAGCTAACTTTATAACAACTTCCCAATAGGTTGCACCATCTCATCTCCCACTAAACAAGAAATCTCACGCGGCCAGCCGTAAAGCCTTAACTCGTCCTGGTAATTTTGATACACCGGGGAGATGAACGCCCTGTTGCCTCTTCCACGAGCCCATCAGGTGGAAACGAACAGAACTGAAATACGTTTGCGATCACTACAAATAATCATTCCGTCTGCTGAGAACAAAACAGCCCTGCCTTCTTCCCCCCGCCCCGTTCCAATTCTTCTTCCAAATGTATTGCAAAGTATTCTATGTATGCATGAACTAATATTCCTCTTAAGGAAAACGCAATCCATTCTGAGTTTGAATCCTAAACCCCGCGTCCGGCCATCTTTCACCGCCTGGGCCGCGCAAGTCTACACAAATCTGAAGCCCCTAAGACCAGGGATTCCCTGCTTACCTGGAGGATGTTGGGGTGCCGCAACCTCTGCAAAAGGACCATCTCCTTGATAATCTTATAGGAGGCCAGCCTGTAACAGTCTTCCAGCGATCCATAGAGCTTGACGCAATTGTCGATGTCGTGCCCCCCAAAATCGACGGACTTCAAGGCCACCGCCAGGCTCTTATTGAGCACCGCTTTGTAGACCGCCTTGGTGTAGCCGGAGCCCAGGTAATGGACCTCGGTCACGTTGCTAATGTCCCGGCATCCCAACCGAAGCGGCCCGAGAGAGAGTTCTAACTTGGATTCGGGGACCCAGGACGCCCCGGAGGCGACGAGACCGGCCGAACTGAGCTGGAGCCCCCGTGGGCTGCGGTCAGTGGGCGAGGAGGGGAGCCTCGGCGGCGCGAGATCCATGAGCCGCCTCTCCAGAGGTCGCACCGCCGGCCGAGATTTAGCAGCGGCTCCCGCCATTCCCGCTTCTCCGGGCTGCTGCCTCTGTTGGTACCGCAGCACCTCTTCGTAGCGCTCTCGGATCTGCCGGGCTAAATCCCAGCGCCGCTGACGGCCGCTGCTTCTCCTTTCCGCCTCCCACGACCTGTCCCGAGGCGAGCCCGCCAGCGAGTGCGCGATGCCCGCATTTTGCTGCTGCTGTTGCTGAAGGGGATCAAAGGCCGGGATGAATAAGAGGTTGAGCAAAGTGCCCAGCAAGAAGGACAGGCAGAAGCCAGCTGCCACGGCCAGCTTTTGCCGCTTCATTGCCCTGCAAGCTCCACAGCGAACCTTCCTACCGGGTTCGCTGCCTTCGCGATCAGCTTCGACCCGGTCTCGCTTGCACCATTCCAGATGACCAGAAGACAGAGACGGACGGACGGACGGATAGATGGGGGGGGGGGGGAAACCCCGACCAAACCCCGTCTTCACTCAGCCCTGCTACCTCGCCACTCCTCGGCGAGGCGAGCTGAAGCCCACATGACACTTGCCTCCTGCCTCGCCTTTATAAACCCGCCCTAAAAGTCTTATTATTAGGTACACCGCAACGAGGAGGAAAAATGAGGGTTTTTACATACCAAAATAAAAAAAATAAAAAAAATTCCAAGTGGGCTACATTCATTGTGACGCCAACTGATTGACGGCTCGGCCTCGCCAGTGGAAGAGGGAAAACAGCAGAGGGGAGAGCTGGGAAATGAAGTCTTCTTGTCACAGGTGGCGGCCAGAACACAACGGGACTGAGAACTACAACTCCCAGAAACTGTCCTGGTGCTCCGGGCTGGAGAGGCGGCAGGAGCTCGATAACGGTGTCGCTTCCCAAAGACAGTGGTGAACGGAGCGGGACGGTAGGGAAAGTATATCCCGCTTGCGTGATCGAAGTCCTGTCGCGTGTCGAGAAGGCAGAACGTGGAAAACGAAGCCTTTGGTAGGGCAAAAAGATAAGGAGCCTTCAAGGGCATCGCTTTCTAAGGGCCGAAGAGGACTCCACGTCTTTCACAGCCACGCTGTTTCTAAATTGATCCCGTGGAGAGGTGTGGAAAGACGGTTGCATTTGGCGAGAAAGCGGGAGGGAAAGTGACATGAAGTGGCACTTCCCAGCCTCCTGACGAGGGTTTCAGGGCCTTCCAAAAGTCATGCTTATCCGAGTATTTATTTCCATGTATGAATTTGTTTTTGCCGCCCTGAATTTTCGCGAGTATTTATAGACCTGCATCCTGTTCACACGACCAGACGTTTTCGTTTTGACAGTTTTCGCAACGTTACTTAACAGACGTCCCGTTAGCCAGAGGCGGAAACGTTTGGCGCCCGCGTTTAATTACTCGATTTTTGAATAGCCCACCTTTCAAAAAATCTGTATCAACTCCAAAGAGTAGAAATTAGAAGAGGCACGTTTGATTTCTTTTAGTTGTGAAACGCTTTCCCGTTTGAGGGGAGGGGGGGAAGCAAGTATTTATTTAACTCATACTGCCCATCATGAACAAGTACAAGGACCTGTGCTTGTACTTGTGATATATGTCACGTAGGTGCCTCGCTTAGTGGTTTGAATCGGATTCAGTGGCATCAGCCACAACTTGACTCTAGCTGTAACATTTCTTCCAAACGTTACATAAAGTGTAGAGACTTAAAACTGTAGTA
>JANHFL010001318.1:171703-182811 GCA_032468155.1 Oxyrhabdium leporinum
AAATGCACAGCGAAGGGATGTCAATCAATCCCTGACATTGGTCGGTCTACCGGGCTGACAAACGGATCGATTTGCCCGGGAAAATCAGCTGCGAGTGTAATCCTCGAGATTAGGAATTTTAGTAAAATGAGAGCAACCTCAAGCGGTAAATACGGGTAGGGGAGGTTCCTCTATGATTGTATTCACATCACAGGCTTAGACAGAATCATTCATAGGCCAAGCAACTGCATTTGCATAATTTATGAAACTTGTTCAGTTATAACTTTGGTTTAAGCAGGGGAGGAGGGGGAATCCTAGACCATTTTGTTAATAAATGGTTTGGATAATATGTGGAAACTCGAGAAGAAAATATGTTGTTCTTTTGCATGTGGTTTTATTTTTGTTTGCCTCCCAGAGTTGATTGCATCAGGGTGTGTATTAAATTTGCATAATAAAATAAATGGATTCAGTCGTAACATAGGTCAACGTCCCATGTGAATGCAAAGAGGTGAATGTCATTACCGGACATTCATGTATTAAAGCATAACTTCGCTCTGGGGTCATTTGGTCAGGGCGGAGTATCCGAATTAGTAATATCATTACATAAACTCTAATAATAAATAGGGTTAGTTTCATGTTGTGGGAATCATAACAATTTTTGTTGAACCCTAGGGTACGGTTTGGCTATCTCTTTTCAAACATGCTTTTCAGGCCATTCCGTTCTGTTTGGCTTAAAGGGGTCCCAAATTTCTTTCCTGAAGTCTTAACTTTAAGGTTTTAGACTTTACTAAACGTATAAATATTAGAACGAATTGATATTTTAAAGCCACGTAATAAAGGCCATTTCCCTCCTCTTCGTCCTCCCTCCCTCTTTCTTTAAATAACTTCAGAAAATCACGGGGTGTGTGTGTGGAAAGTAAGCTTTCTTCTGACAAGATATTTAAATCAATGGGCTTCTCTATTTCGCCACCAGAGCATAACCAAAGGGGGCAGGACCGGATAAAAATCAGATTTTAAATGCACATGCAAGCCCCATTGAAACGAGTTGATTAATCTCCGCGGCTCGCCGATTACCGGGCCAAAGGTGCTTAAAGCACACACGTACAAACATTGCTCAAGGTGGATTGCGAAGTTTGTGGGGCGGAGAGAAATAAAGCTTTATTTGAGCGCCTTTATCTCCTGGGAAGGTTTATGTGAGAAATTTACAGCTCAGTTTTCCACCTATAATCTGACGTCGCCCGAGGCCAAAGGGTTTTAACTCCCATGGAAGCGGGGAAAAAATGTGTATATAAGGAGGGTTATGTCGAAATTCATCGGACTGCGTGGTAAATTTAACTGATCGATGAGGGCTTCAAGGAATCTCTCTGCTGGCTTGCCTCATTCCGAGATTCTGGGGTGTGCGAGTTTCCAACACTCATCTTTCCTGGCCTGCTGGCTGGGGACGATGAGCCTTGTAATCCCACACATCTCAAGGGCGTAGAGGAATTTCACCATCGGGCTAAGAGTTGGGAGCGGTTCTACAAACAATGGAAGTTTTCGGGGAGGGGGTTAAATGTAAAAAGAGAGACAAAGAAAAATTAGGGGCGCTCCCTCTCAGTTCCCTGACCTCCTCTCCCGGTTCACAGGCTTGGGCGCTTTGAGGATCAACCAAAAAATAAATAAAAAAATCCATAGAACTCCGCTTCTCCCCCTGAGCTTGCCCTACCCCTCATTAAAGTCCTCAGCCGGGAGCTCTGCGTTGTGGCTACCGCGGGAGGGATGAAAGGTCCCCGCCGAGATCTTGGTGGGGGTTAAAGCTCCGCGCATCGTCCTGCATCTCCCGGGCTCGGCGTGAGGTCGCCGCAGCTCTGCTGGAGACTGGCCGAAGCCGAGTGCTAATGGTGTGCTTATCTACACCGGGCCGACGCTGTTAGCAACTAATTAACAAATGAAATTAGTCCCAGAAAGAACACGGAGGGAGAGAGTGTGTGTGCGTGAGAGAGAGAAAGAGAAACCCAGCTGAAATTGCTTTGAATGGAGAAAGTTTTAGCTGGAGAGCGCCCTTCGGGTCGCCGGCACAAAGCAAGCAAGACGCGGCAATTAAGGCACTGTTTGGATTGTTTGCCAGAAGGAAGAGTAAAGGGGCGGACAAGCAAGAACAAGAATCGGCGCCCGCCTAATATTATTATTTATTATTATTTATTAAATTTATATACCGCCCCATTCCGAGGACTCGGGGCGGTTCACATAAAAATATAAAATATAAAATATCTTGATAAAGATGGCTCTGGATCCGGCGATTTTCCTTGTCAGATCTCTCTCGCGCTGGTACTAACTGTAAAAGCACAAACTGTCACAAACATCCATAACGCGGAACGTGTCCCTTCTGCAAAGGAAATGCTAGTGCCTGAGAAAAGACAACAAGCAGGCTGTTTTCTTTCGTTGTGATATGTTTAGCCCGATCTGCTTCAATGTGTCCAACGATGCTTACTACCCCCAGTGTACTTTTGTGACAGCTCTTGACTGAATTTGCCTGAAAAAATAATGAAATGCATGTTGCCCCTCCACCATGTTCTTCATTCATTCTTTCTTTCACCCTCCAACAAGACAAAAAAATAAATAAAATCTGCTTGAAATACCTACCTGCTTTAAAAAGCAACCTTTTCACATGTTGGGACTGCCGCTCCATAGCTTATCAATAGGGTTATGGGAGATACGATCGCCTGAGTTAGTGTTTGTCAACCTCAGCAACTTTAAGTTTTGTGACTTCAACTCCCAGAACACCCCAGCCTCACACCCTCTGTAGCCTTCTGAAAAAGTAACACATTTGCTTCTATAGGTAATACTGGTCGTAGTGGTTAGAACGGAATAAGAAGGAACCGTGAACCAGCCTTTTTTTCCCCGTTAACGAGTCATAAAAATCTACATGAAAAAGCTAGGCAATAGAAACAGGTGCACAAGTGGCTAAGCCAAAGGATTGGGAAAGAGATTCAGTAATTCCCAAGAGTATCCAAGAAAAATTGTTGAATGTTTCCTTGCATAAATAGAAATGTTAATAAAACAGTTTACATGGATGAATACTTTAAAATAGAAGGATTTAAAACATTTAACCTACATCTACCTGGGATTTTAGTTTGCAATTTAACTGTTAGTAGTGAAATATGAGTGGAAACAAAAATACATAATTAAAACTAGTATGTCTATCTCCTTTTTGTATGCCTATAATTCTTAACAGAGGTTCCGTTCAGACAACATTTTCCCTTGTAAAAATTCAATATACAAAGAGTGATGAGTAGTCCATTCCTTCTATAAATGGTACTGTGATGCCAATAAAGAGCTATCTGATTGTTCATAGATACAGTGCAATTATCTGCAGTAGGAGATTTACATGTAAATTATCTGCTCCCTGGTGCAGACAACTGCGCATGGTGGCTGCCCAGCTTTCAAGGTAAGCAGAATGCAGTTTAGAGAGAGGAGGGGGCAGTCACTTTGCCTTGCAAGTTGAATTCTCTACATAAAAATATGTTTGAGTAGAGCATAGAATCCTATTCTAAAATCCAGAAGCAAATTTTTATTTGCTTTCTTGCTTACAAATACATAAGAGAAACTAATTGGATCCTAAAAGAACAACTTTTCTAAATAAAATATGCGTATTATATTATAAGTATTATATAATATTATTTAATATTATTTCTTAGCCTCTTCTTATACATAAAGAGTGATTGCACATAATTATCTTCCTCTGTTTATTCTTACTTCAGTTCTGCAGGGTAAAGAGAGATAACGATTGATTAGAAATCATGGCTGAAACTTGGGAGATTTGAGCCTGGGTCTCTCCAGTCCAACCATTCTATCCCCAAGTTATTTATTTAATCAGTCCACATGGAATGCTGAAATGATCCATAAATGTATCTCACAAGGAAGAACTCAGAAAATTCATCTCATTTCTGATAGGATCCATATTTAACCCCAAACTCTAAAGTTACAGTGGAATTCTAGTGACATGCTGAACATTCCAAAAGATAATCTGAATCTGAACTTCCATCAAAAATATGTTCCTAATTTAAATGCAATATTCTTTTAACTGGATGGCATGTCAACCATGAAGCACTAATTAAAAGGGGGTGGGAATCTGATAATAACTTGCAGAAAGAGTCCTTAAAGGAAAAAGCAGACCAGTCCAAGACCCTTAGAATTTTCTGTCCCTCAATCTTTTTTTGTTGTCATACATTCAAAACTTTAAAAAGTGACAAGAGATGGTGATTCACTCAGAATGTAAACTGAATATATTTCATGTTAATTGGACAAACTAAGATCTTTGATTGCCTAAACCTTGAGAATGAAAGTCTCCTCTCCTGATCTAAATTTAGTGTTGCCTGCCATGGATTAATTGACCTGCACCTAAAAGTCATGTTTAGATATTCATGATAAAACTGTATTTTAACAAATAAAGCGAAGCAACTATCATGACCTTTTAAAGAGATTTTAATGTGAAATGGTGGGAAATTGTGTACTGCTGCATCCTGGAACATAATGAACAGGCAATCAGCAATAAACAAAAAACTCTTAATTGAACTACTATGGACTTTACAAGCTGTGACACAGAGATTTTGATGAGTACAGCTTTCACATTTCATGGTGTTGAACATGCTGCCCTAACTGTCTTCATGTTGCAGATCTCCAGAAAGCATGTATCATCTGAGAAGAAGCACAGAATGAGATTCAAATAGGATATTTAAGCCAAATTCAATCAACTAAGTGCCACCTACTGGTGCCTGCTGCAGTGCTGCTGGAAGCAAAGCAAAAGTGCCCAAAGGCCCATATGTGATCTTAATGTTTGCAGATTTGTTCCTCCCTTTTTTATACATATAGCAATAGTTCAAATAGTTTGATTTATTTCAAAATTCAGACCAAATGAAATTGTATCTCATCCAATTTCTACTGAAGCCTCTCATTTATTCCCATTATGACTGCTTGTATATTAAGGGCATCAAGCTAACAAATGGAAATGAATAAGCCTTGGTTAAAAAAACCCCACTTGTGTCCAGTGTTTTGCAGAATCATATTGTGTGTTTTTGGTCAGAAAATGGATTAGCTAAGAGAAAGTAGGTTGCTAGTCAATAAGATGAAAACTTCACAAATGTGAAGAGACTGATGTTACCCAATTAACTCCTGAATATTTCCAGATGTCCTGCAGGGGAAAATTTCTGATGAAAGGAAGTTGATGATCTGGTTGGGTTACATTAGTACACCATTATTGTTCAAGTTTACATAATGATCATTATACAGTTTACATAATGATCATTATACAGTTAAATATACAGTTAAATATTCATGGTCCATTGTTGCTGCTGTTGATTCTACAGCTGAGAACAAAAGAGCAGATACAAATAGCTTAACTCCGAAAACGGTGGAGCAGTTTTCTACTCTAATATGACTTGTATTTTAATGGCAAAATGTGTTAATTTTTTTGTTTTGGAGCATTTAAAAATCAAACAAGTCTGCCTGCAAACCAATGAAGCAAAAAGCTCCTCTGTGCATTTTAGTGTATAATTTGGCCTGAAATTATCTGAACAATCAGATAATTTAATTTAAGTAATAGTAATTTAAGTAAAGAGACCTTTAATACAGCTTGAGAAACGTGGCTTGAAAATTCGAAGCCAGGTTTAGACCCACCTCTTGTAAAATGAACAATGAACTACACAGCAGGAGACCATGGCTATTGCCCAGTTGCTGTAAAACAGAAATACTCAAAGCCATAAAACAACAACTTTTTAAAATGAAATATACCCATGACTGTATTTTTTTAAAATAAAAGGGGGGGGGATAATATTGAAGTAGGACAATTTTAATAATTCTGTCTTTTTTGTCTTACATTTTAATTTACAGTTTGTTACTTTCATCAATTATGAATCTTAGCAGGATTTATGATAGCATATTACAATTGTCTGAAGTGATATTTGTTAAAAAATAATAATCATAATTGGAATAATTAGAATTCCATTAGACCTCAGCCTACTATTCCACCTAAACCGGTGGTGGTACGGTAATTAGAAAAGATTATTTTAGCATTTTTTTTCTTCATTGTACTGAAAAGACTCCACCACAATGCTACATTTAAGGAAATGGTAGTAGGCCTTCAAAGTTTCCTCTCTGAAAGTCTACCGTGGACTTTCAACTAGAAATCATCTAGCAATTTTTGCTGTTCTTTCAGCATGTTTTCCAACATCTCTCAATTCATGAATAGTACCTTTGAATACTTCTTCAGCTACTCCAACTGAATGGATTCATTACTCACTTTCTGGATCTTGGGAACAATTTGTAGAAAACTTTCTTTTCTTTTTTCTTTTTTGGAAAATACTAGTGTTCCATGCAACATAATTGAAGAAACATTGCTGTGCAAGATTGTTTTTCTACAAACTAAGTGAGCTGCAGATCTATAGATTTATAATAAGCTACCCTTTCAAATGTTCAGAAAGAGAACATAAAATAATTAGTAGCAAGATTAGATCAGGTATTTCTTTCTAACAGTGTGTCATAATCTAATAAAACATACTTTGTACGCGTTCCTCTAACTGAAAGAGCAACAGAATGTCAGGAAACTGAATTTTTTCAAGCATTTTGAAATTTGGTTGACAAATGAATGTCAGTTAAAAGTTTAAAAAAAATACTTCCTTGAACTGAATTCAGTTTCTAGTCACTGCCTGAACAGATCCATGTAGTTTCCTTGACAACCATATAGGATTGGTTATCATTCCCTTCTTTCACTATGTTTCTTGGATATCACAGTCTAATCTATATCTTTAAGATTTCCCCTTGCTTTCTCAATTAAGTACTTAACCAGGTCAGCCCTGCTTAGCTTTTTTTTTAATCTTCCTTTGAGTAAATACTTGATTTTCTGCCATGACTTTCTAATCTTGTTATTTATTACAAATTCCAGTTGATTTGTTCTAAGTCAGCATAAGAAGTGGCCAGTGACAACTGTTTGTTCAATCCTAAAAATCAAGTTTAAATGGCTGACAGTGTATCCAGTGTATCCTTCAATCCATATTTTTGCACAATTTGTGTTCATCAGTGCATGGGCTACTACAAATATTAGAAAACTTGCATGGTCAGAGATAAGACAAATATTCTGACTTTATCTAAGGCAGCTTCCTGTGATTTAGGAGAAAAATCAGAAGAATAAATATGCATGTAAATATTGATTTTTTCTTTCCCAAAACAAAGTTGGCAAATACAAACTTTTTTTTTTTAATTTTAGACGTGACCACAGCTTTCTTATATTTTTTATTAAATCAATTTCTTGGAACCAATTAGTGGAATTGGTGGTTCATGTCCTACGGCATGAACAAGGATCCTTCCCATCAGTCTCTTTTAGGTAGAGTAGCCTTTTTCAAGGGTTATAATTCCTCCAAATTGCTGGCATTGTTTTCAGACACCTAACAGCTATTTATCATCCCTTACATCTTAATCACAGAATCCATTTAGAGTGGGATTAGCAGCCTTCACATAAAAGCAAAGGAAAGCCTCTCTTCAAGCACACAATGAAGGTTTAACCCTCCCGCCCTGTTGGAGATTGCAGATCAGATAATGGAGCCAATTCTGTCTTATTGAAAGGTCTTGTTTAGGCAGGGACTTTGCATCACAATTTTACCTGAGATAGATCAGGAGTAGGAATGTCAATAGCCCAAACAAAAAAGCCAGAAGGCTGGAAATTGCTTTAAAGACCACATACTGGTAGAAAAACTGAGAATTTCATTTAGTTTCTAGCACTTAACAACACAAGCAAAAGCTTGACTTGGCAGATCAGATGGGAAGCAAGGTCTACATAAGGTCTTGGTGTTCAACAGTAGTACCCCTGGAAAAGCCACCTTTGTAATATAACGACACTAATGAACAGCAAAAATCAGCTCAGATTTATTTCTACTAATCACTGTAGATAGAATAACATTTCCAAAACTGTATCCAGTTTGGTCACCATATTACAAAAAAGTTGTTGAGATTTTGGAAAAAGTGCAAAGAAAAGCAACTAAGATGATTAAAGGCCTGGAGACTAAAACACATGAAGAAGGGTTGCAGGAATTGGGTATGGCTAGTCTAAAGAAAAGAAGGACTAGGGGTGACATAATAGCAGTATTCTGGTATTTGAGAGGATGCCACAAAGAAGAGGGATTCAATTTATTTTCCAAAGTGCCAGAAGGCAAAATAAGAAACAATGCATGGAAACTAATCAAGGAGAGAAGCAACCTGGAATTAAGGAGAAACTTTCTAACAGTGAAAACAATTAACCAGTGGAACAGTTTGCCTTCAAAAGTTGTAGGTCAGGGGTGTCAAACTGGTGGCCCATGGGCCGGATGTGTCACGTGCAGGCCATGCCCACCACAGTTCCATGAATGGGAAAACCATCATGAAACATCACGTGACAGCAACGTGATACAGCCTGTTTGACATCCGTGTTGTAGGTGCTTCATCACTGGAGGTTTTTTAAGAAAAGACCGGATAACCACTTGTCTGAAATGGTATGGAGTGTCCTGCTTGAGCAGGTGGTTGGACTAGAAGACCTCCAAGGTCTCTTCCAGCTGTATTTTGATTAATGTTAATGTTAAAAGTGGGAATTCATCTCCTCAAAAGAGCATATATTTACATAGTATTTCGGTATCTTTATCTATAGGACTTAATAGACATTGAGAAATAAATGGTAATACCTTTCCCTGAGTCAGGAAGATTGTATACTGCTGACCCATTTGCCAAACTGTAATCTATTATCTGCTGAACTTCATTGTTCCTACTTCCCCAATGAAGGTTTGCTTTTATTTGTTATGGTTAACTGATATCTGCAAAGTCCTCCAAGACGAATGAAACATTAGTTATCTGCAAGGAAATCTTCATATTGTAGTTCTTATATTCAAATTCAGCTCCAGAATTAAAGTATACATTATAAAAAAGAGCACCCACTGTTTTAAATATTATAAATTTTACCTGACTACTTCCACAATTTTCAAAATGAGAAGCTAAATGAATTGCCTTGTAAATTGCAGAGGGTTGCCTAGATGATCTTTGTGGCCATTCCAACTTCACAATTCAATAATTTTATGAACTCTACCCATAGATCCCCTGTTTTAAAAGACATTACTACTAAGTAGCCAATATCGGCTCCAGCCAGCTTTCTTTCCCAGGACAAAAAACACAGACAGTCTCTTACACATAAACACTGATTAGACTTGACCCAAGAAGGACCTCAAGATCAAGAACCTTTTTTCAGGGCTTCTATTTTTTATTTTTTTTTAGAAGATACCAGTTAAACTCAGATGTTATCACAACTTCAATTTAGACATCAAAGCTTTCCATCTGCCTGATGAACTCTCTCAACCTTAATCATAAGAATGTAATGTATAATGAAAATACTTAGATTTTCATTAAAAAAAAATCACATGCACATGTCCTAGCTGAGCTGTTTCCATGCTCTTAATGCAGGAACACGCAAATGAACAAATGTTACCTTTGTTGATACAAATCTCGGCGTTCACACTGAATGAGGTAAGTCAGATAGCAATTCTTCCATATTGTAAATTTGTTGTTGTTAGTCGCGAAGTCGTGTCCGACTCATTGCGACCCCATGGACAACATTCTTCCAGGCCTACCTCCCCTACCATCCCCCAGAGTCCATTTAAGCTCACACCGACTGCTTTAGTGACTCCATCCAGCCACCTCATTCTCTGTCGTCCCATTCTTCTTTATATTGTAATTAGCAGTAGCAATAGAAATGACACTTAGATTTATATATCACTTCACCATGCTTTACAGGCCTCTCTAAGTAATTACAGAGTCAGCATCTTGGCCCCAATAATCTGGGTCCTCATTTTACCGGAGGATGGAAGGCTGAGTCAACCTTGAGCCATTCAGAATCAAACTCCTGGAGTATTCTAACCAGTGCTCCACCAATTATATATATTACATAATTTTAAGATTTTCATTGACTTAACAATATTAAATAAATAGCTATAACTGTAATTACAAAACAGCACCAATCTTATTCATAGTTAAGATCATGTACATATTTTTATATTGATATTTTTTAATTCAGCTTAAGGGAAACCATTTGTACCTTGCTATTAAACTACTAATAATGGTACTGAGTTTTGATACTGTGTTTGTGACTTCATTTCTTGTATTTGCTTGATTTCTCTGTCACATCTTTTCCACTAAAATCAGCCGTATGTTCTGCTTGTTTTCTAGAAAAAAACCTAACCCAGGTGGGTGTGCAAAATTTCCAACATATGCAGTCAACTCAAAGTAACTCAACAAGAGTACTAGATCTAAGGTGTGTGTGATCAGTAATATCAATAATCCAACACACAATGCTCCTCATTTATTTTCTCTGATCTTTATTTGTGCTTATTTTGTTTTCTACATTGGCCTTTTCTGCCCTCTCAATCTTTCAGCTCTAAAACTTCTATTTCTTCTCTCTAATATTTCAAATTTTCTTTTCAGCCTATTTGATGACCCCATAATGGTTCAAAACATAGATTTCAAGAATGGATTGTAAAATGGAGAACTTGTAAGTGCTCATTCTCATGTCTCCCTAGCCCCTGCACAAACATATTCCATTAGCTGTTTTTAAACACATCTTCTTGATATATTGTAACTTAAATTTTAACTTCAACTATAGAAGAATTTAGCTCTGTCCTTGAGAAGGAGATGGAAGTGGTAAAAGATTAGTCAGCCCTAAGAAAATAAAAAGAAAGAGATGGAAAACCTCTGATTTGACCTTGTGGTCCTTCCAAAGTTGTGGGCAGGCTTTCAAGATTCTGTTGATAGCTCCTGCAGCTATAAAGTAGCATTCCTGTAATCCTTACAGTGTCTGTTCTTGAGCTGGCTATCTCAAAGGGATCACACAATCTCTCATGCCCTGATCACAGCTTAACTACTGCAATGCTCTCTACATGGGATTGCCCTTGAAGATCACCTGGGGGATGGGTGTTAACTAGTCCAGAATACTACCCAGAAGATTCAATCCTTCAGAGTGGGTGTACTCTCTGGATTCCTTCAATTAAACAATATCATCTCTCAGGATCCTGGAAGTGCAACTTCTGTATAGCAATGCCTTCCATCTGGAACAAGGTTACTGATGAGATCTGGGTGTCCCTCCC
>JANHFL010001318.1:182911-231976 GCA_032468155.1 Oxyrhabdium leporinum
CCCCATTCTGCTGTTGTTTAAAAGAGCCATGGAGACCTGATCTCCACCTAGGCCTTTGGTGAAGGAGAGTGAGACCCCTCATCTCATCATGTTCATCATCTTTTATCTTTCTTTCAGTTTTATTAATTTTATTGTAATTTCTTTGATTGTTATGAGATGCTCGGAGTCATTGGGAGTTGGGCGGCATGCAGGTTTAATAAATGATAATGATAATAATATCAATTCATTATAGAAGCAGGTTAAAGTTGTCTTTACCTATTCCAGTTATAAACTAGTATTTTTCCTCCCCTCCCCACAAGGTTTCTGCCATGAATATTATCTAGGATGACTTGTTGATGATACGGTTAGGAACTGGGATCTGACCAGCTCCTGATGGCTATTTTAAATTGCCATGTGCATGAAGTTGCTATGTCACTGGGTTCTGTCCTTCATTATCATTTTGGCTTGGGCACACCTGCTTCCACTGCCCATCTAATACCTGATTAGCACTTTCTGAAGTATCTGATAGGACTTCCACAGGGTCCATATTGAACACTCCGAAAATCTTTAAGCACTCTAGACATATTTAAAAACAGGGTTTCTCTTTTGCTCAGCCAGGTGTTGAGATTTAAATTTAGACTGCCAACTGGGAGAGATCTGCTTATGTCACATTCTATTCTTTTGCCTCTCAGGATCTAGCCAATGAATACTATTACCTGCACTAAATATAGTATCTATACTACCATCCAGATACTCTGTATGCCAAGAAAGGGGAGTATGTATGTAAATGTAGTATGTCTACTACTTTATTCCCTCAAATCAAAAAACACAGGAGAATGTGCTCAGTAAGAAATTATAAATTGCCCAACTTTCCAATTAACATTCTACAGCAAATTTCAACCCCTGTCTGCTGGACAGTCTGAGTTGGGTGACCTCACTGATTTTTGAGGTTATTTTTCCTCTAGGCTAAGGAATCTGATGAAGCCACAATTAATATGGAATAAGAGATGAAATGAGATAGGTCTAAGAGAAACCCACTGAACTTGTGACTCACGAACTGAGCACAGACCTCTAGCTGGATTGTGGCCTGACAGATGATTTGCGATTCCCTTTTTCTTTTTTTTTAGTCCTGGGCTAACAATAATACTTGGTAGTTTATGAAGCCACCAGCCCTGACAATTTGGCTACATTTGTCTGGCTGTACCAAAAGTTGCATAAGCATAAAGTAAGAGACACACAGCCTGATGCTTCAGAGTCACTCATGGCTAACCAGAACATTGGATCTTCCTCTCCAGAGCCCTCTTAAAGTTGTCATGCAATTGAATTTGTAATGTCCTGGAATGATACATTACTAAATACAGTACATAGAGACGAATCTTATAAAGTCTATTTTATTAATTTAGTGTAAATTTCAATCAAATATATTTTAAAGTAAATCAGATTTGGGCTGGCTACACCCATCGCTTTCCTTGGACTTAACGTACTTTTTTGGGAGTGTGGCACTAACATACCATTCAAAAGCTAAATGTAACCCCATATAATACTGGTTGCATATCTTCTGGAAAACTGCCAAACAACATGTTTTTCAGTCGAGTTTGGGAGATCGTATCTCAAATGCCCATTTAAAACTGAACCAAGCGCCCTCTTATATTTCTCCCTCTTACCTTACCAGCAAAAATTTTGTAAAGATAGAAGAAAACAGCCTTATTTATGGTATTGAAAACACTCCACTCCTAAGTCCAGCTTAATTCTCAGAAGACTTATTTCTTTAATAGATGGATAAAAAATATTTTTACATTATATGGGAAAATTACTTAGAAGTATTTGCTAATAGAAATTTCATTGAGATAGCTTTTAACTCCTACAAACAGGCCATGCTTCCTCCAATTGAGTCCACAGAAGTTTTTATTCATAGAATGTCTGTGACGTACAGACACCTGAATCAGTTCAGTGAATAATGAAGGCCTCTTTATTGAAGGTTATAGACTGGAATCTACCTTTACTGTTTGTTTGTTTGTTTGTTTGTTTGTTTATCTATTTGCTTAACTTCCCAATCGAAGGCTGAATTAGCTGGATAGATTCTCTTCTCAGGGAGAACTAGAATCTGAGCTACCCCACTCCTAGCCCAGCACCTTAATCAATGTACCATACTGACTCTTCTATATGTCTAAGGACCAGTTTGGTATAATGGTTATAGTGCTGGAATAGCATCCAGGAGACCATGCATTTTAGTTCTCTCTTTGAATAATGGTCATCTTAGGTGATCATTCTTTTTAGCTCAACCTCATAGGGTTGAGTAATATAAGGAGTAGTATGCACCCTACCATAAGTCATATTAAGTGAAGATGGAATATTCTCTCTCTCACCCTCCCTGTGCTGATTACAGAATTCTGGGAATTGATGTCCACACACCTTAAAGTGGCTGAGATTGAGAAACACTGATGTATGTAATGAAAACTGAACCCCCCGGATTACAGCCTTGGAGTCTCAGATTATATGTACTAAATGGTTGAAACCTATTAAGCATTCAAATGATTGCCTAAGCAAGGCTATTGTTATCTAGATAAATAGAACACTTCTCTTTCATGGTATTCATCAATATTCCAGCCAGAACAAATACATACATACATCTTCTTTCTTATGCATTCAAAAATAATTTTTCTTCCTTTTATTTAAAAAAAAGGAATCATAGAATTGCAAGGGGGCACTCTAGGCCATCACATGCAACTTTCTGTTCAATAAAGGATGCCAAATCAAGTCATCCCTAATTAATGACAATTTTGATTCTGTTTGATAACATCCAGTGGGAACCTACTAGCCCACTAATAAAGTTAAAATTAAAAATCTAGGGAGGCAAGAATAAATTAAGTATGTTAAAATTTTGTTGACTAGGGCAAAGAGAAGGCTCTCATGGCACCAACCAATCCCATAATTGCATGCTCCTTTGGGCTTCCCATGCAAGGCCACAGAGTCATGTTTTAATCCATTTTTGAAGGCCAGGGGAATGGGGCCTGGCCTCACCCACCTCTAGGGGAAGAATATTACATAGGTAGGGGTAAGAGCATAGAAGGCTGCTAGTTGAAATTCTTTAACTAATGGGGTCTGCAACATATCTACCCTGCTTGACTTGGTGGGATGTGCTGATGTAATGGGACAAAGCCGGTTCCGTAGGTAACCTGGTTCTAGGTCATGTAGGGCTTTATAGGTCATAATCAGCACCTTAAATTGGACCCAGAAGCAAATTGGTACTAAATACAGTTCACAGAGCTGAGGAATTACATGTGTTGTTCTTTGGGCATTAATATAGCTTGTGTGGCTGAAGCTTCCAGATACTTTTCTACCCCATGTAGACTGTATTAATCTTCTCACAGGTTCCATTTGAAAATATTCTTCAATGATCTTCATTGCATCAGACTGCCCAAGTACATCATTCATTTCAGTTTGGAAAATGACTTGTTTTGAATACTTCAGTGTTCAAGAGCTTAATTTTCAGAAGACCAACAACAACCACAAATGTCCCTTTGGATTCCTTGCTCCAGCAACTCTGTGTCCCATGGAGTATAAAGTGTGCTACGGACACCTACAAATGCAAAATCTGAAGTGCATTTAAACCAGCTGTCTTGAGTGTACTTAATCACATTAGTCTGGAAGAAAAATCAACAAGAGCTTATAAACAAAGCTACTGTCTGGAATTAACAGAGCAGCACATCAGGAGTTTCGGCAGGGGAAAGGTTTAGATTTGAGAGGTGAGAAGGGAAACCAGAGAAATGCCAAAGTTTACATGTAAACATGTTTCATTCATTTCTAAACCTTCATTCATTCATTCATTCATTCATTCCTCATTTCCATAATAAATTAAATGATCATATGCAATATTGTTTTTCCCAAAATGGGAAAAGGGGAGAAGGCAAAGCCAATTTGCCATATAAGGAAGATATAGGTATTTTCACTAAAGTTGAGCAGTTGCAGGCTTTCTTACCTACCTCATTTCAGTCTTTATTTTTTAAAAGCTGAAGAGGGTGAGTTACTCAAGGGTATTTAAAAATAAAACAAAAGTTCTTCATTTAACCAGTCCATATTACTGCCTGTATTTTAAAAGTCCAGGGATTGAAACATTGACAAATTTAAATAGTGTTCTCCTGAAAAACAGGATCAAGTTTGTGGTGATGTATCAATTCCTTCAGAAAAATAAATGAAGTTTCACAATTCTTAACAATCAGCAAAGCTTAGTGTGATAGAGAAATATATATTCTATGATCAATAATAAGAAAATTAATCAAAGAAAAGATGCTTTTGAACTGAAGATTTTTGGATTTGGTTACAAAAAGTACTGTGGATTGTAAGAATTGATGAACTGATCCTTGATGAATAAAGACAGATTTTTCCTTGAGATATGAATTAGTCAGCAAAAAAAAATAATCCTATATATTAGACAAGTGATGATGCACTAGAAAAACAACTATGTTTGGCAAAGTTGAGAGAAGGATACAGATAAGTTGGATAGACAGGATCAAATTCTTCTCCTTGGAAGTCTATGATCAATAAGTCACCAAGAACGATGTTATAGAAGAATTAGGTAAGCAAAGGACACAATCATATTGATCAGTAGTAAGTTGCAAATTAGTAGCTACTCAGGCAAGATCTTCTGCTGACACCTGCCCTGTCCCCTGTCCCCTGTCCCTTAACACTTTTATCTAGTCCAGAACTCTGCCAAACATCTTTTTCTAACCTTTCTGTTTTCCAAGAATGATTAATTGTATCATCAGGCTAGGGCCGTGGTGGCGAACCTATGGCACATGTGCCACAGTGGCATGCAGAGCCCTCTCTGTGGGCACGCACGCTATCGTCCCAGCTCAGCTCCACCGCACATGTGCATGTGCCTCCCACCGGCCAACTGGCCTTTGGGTCTCTGTCATGCATGTGTGGAGGCATATGTGTAGGGGACAGGGGCGCATGCACAGGGGCACGGGCGCATGTATGGGATGCATGCCTTGCATTTTGGGTATGCTCGGGTGCCCACGCTTTGGGGTCTTAGGGCCCAAATGGTTCGCCATCACTGGTCTAGGGTGTCATGAAAAATTCAGAGGTATCCAACTAACAGTGCTGCTTGAATACTGCCCTCAAACCCTGCCAACAGCCCCTGGCAGAAATGGTCCAGTTATATAAATCAAGTGCAGTTGTAGTCTTGAGCACCTAGTGGCCTTTACTGAAAGCTAAACAGAGTCTCAGTTGGTTAGTATTTAGGTGGGTGGCACTTGGAAATCTGATTATGGACTAGAATTGGAGATTAGAGCCATGTCCCAAAAGATGACAAAGGAAGCCATTTCTGTACAGTACTGCTGCTGCATATATACAAAATGCATGTTCTGCTTATTTAAAAAAAAAAATTCTATGAATTAATGGAAAATTTCTCAGTTTCTAAACTTTAGGGGCATGTAATGTCATGTCTTCTCATTATGCTTGATTCTTGGTTACTTCATGGACACTTTCTTTGGTGTGTGTGTATGTGTGTGTGTGTGTGTGTGCGTGTGTACCTTACCTCAGTGTTTTATTTCATATGGCCAAAGAATAATAGAATAACAGAGTTGGAAGGGATCTTGGAGGTCTTCTAGTCTAATCCTCTGCTCAAGCTGGAAACCCTATACCATTTCAGACAAATAGTTGTCCAATCTCTTCTTTAAAATCTCCAGTGTTAGAGCACCCACAACTTCTACAGGCAGTCAGTTCCCCTGATTAATTATTTTAACTGTCAGAAAATTTCTCCTTAATTCTAGCTTGGTTCTCTCATTGATTAGTTTCCATCCATTGCTTCTTCTCCTGCCTTCCGGTGGTTTGAAGAATAGACTGACTTTCCCCTTCTTTGTGGCAGCTCATTAAATATTGGAACACTGCTATCATGTTGTCCCTAGTTCTTCTTTTTATGAAAAGAGATGAATTCTGCTTGAAGAATCATCAAAATGAGGTCAAACCTTCTCTATTGTGGCCTTGCCTTAAAGGAAATGGCTTCTGTCTGGCTGATCCACTGCTTTGAAGTAGGGTATCTGCTTCACTTTGTAATTTTGTTTGCAATTTCGCTTTAAGAAAATTCTTCTAACACTTGAAGCATCAGTGAAGCAAAGAACCTCTTCAAAATCCCATCCATCTTTGTTAAATAACTGTACATGTTTCTTTTTTCCATTATTTCTTCCCAATTCCTATATTATTTCAGCTGCCTGTCAGTTATTACATTTTTCCTTGAAAGCCATCCAAAACAAGTACTGTCACTTTTGAGAATCCTTCAGGAAAGATTTCAGGTTTTATGAAATTCTGGTTTTTGTATTTTACTGGCAAATGTTTTAACTAAGCAAACACTTAGCAAAAAGGCAATGCAGTTTGGAGAGAATTATAATGCAACTAACCATAAGTAAGTCTTAGGGGAAATTATAATTTATGGAACTATAAGTCTTGTCTGCAGTTTTTGCTGTCCAAAAAGTTAATAAAAGTGAAAAAAGAGAATGAGGGGAAATAATTTGTTTAGACATTGAGCGTATTTTGATAGGTCTACTTTTAAAAGTCTACTAAGAAAATTTGATCAATTCCAGAGAGCGAGAAGCAAAATAAAAATAAAAGTTATTCCTGTAAACTGGGATAAATTGTCAGTTCTAAGGAATGTAAAAAAAAAATTAACAGTGGGTACTTTAGAGATTATAAACTGGGGAAAAAAACTTGATTGCAAACTGGCAAATATCTCCTATGAAAACAGGATTTCTGAAATATGCCAAGAAATAGATTTGTGACAGAATTTAAAATTATGGACCTCCATAACCTTTTTCAAAAAATATCTAAAAGAAGAAACAAATTGAAGATTATCTTTGATATATTATTGTCATTGCTTGTCTTCCTTTCTTTCTTTTACACATACACGCATACACATGGGTTCTAAACACTTGAAAGGAATAGAAAAGGTGCTTCCTTTATTCTGTTGCCAACTCTTCCTCTTAATAACACAGAGCAGCATATACAGAGTTATCCCTTTTTATCTTCAAAAGAACATTGTGAGGTAAACCAAGCCAAGGTTTGGCTGACATTCAGTCAGTAAGCTTTTGTGGTTTGTGAAGGTATTGTTTGTAGCCCAGATCTCCTTGGATGAAGTCCATCATAGCATCCCCACATACCACTCTGGCTTTGAGGTTAAGTCCTGATGACTGAGGAAAGTGTGTTTGTTAATTTTTCTCTGCTGAAGCACTTGAGTTTCAAACAAGGATATGCTACAGGAATTTTGATCAGATTGGCAAAAGGTTTGCTGGTGTGGGTGGTCTTCACTTATTTATAGATTGTCATTAGATCTATAAAGGGGCAGGCCATCTTGAAGATATTTATTATCTTTGTAATCCCTGGCAGTATCCTTTAAGCAGCAGGAAGTAAGTAGCAAAAAGAGAAAAGACATAGCATCCGCCTTTTAATATTTTTGAGTGGGGACATAGAATGCAGGGCCGCTGGTAGGTTGACCTGATCTGTAGGAGGTGTTCTAAGTTCTCATGACTGAATTCATAGATTTTGATAGTTTCTGAAACTAGAAGGAATTACAGCAAAGCAGGAATTACTCTTCAATCAGAAACATCTTCATTCAGTAACAGTCTCACAAATCCTGCTGGAATAGTAGGTGGAAACCATGGTTGGGGAGCTTTTATGGAGCTTAGGCTGGTGCACCAGTTGTAACCATATTCAACCATGAAGTCCTGACAGTGGTGTTGTATGTTTTTACAGGCACACACTTCAATTACATGAAGACTCTGTGAAGATGACCCCCAAATTGTAATCGGTACAAAATAGAGCAGCCACGGATGAGAATAGCTACTGCGATATGACATTATTTCTCTGGTCACTGCTTTGGTTACCAATAGGTTTTTAGTTAAAACTGCTGGTTTGAACATATGAAATCATACATAGTTTGGCTTTGGGTACCTTAAGGATTATCTCCTCTAGATGAAATGTGTCTGGTTGGTACATGCAAGAAGAGAGAACATGCTTATTGTCCCATTCCTATGATAAATCAAAGAGACATCAGTCAAAGGCCATCTTTCTTACTGGGGAATATTTTACTCCTGAAGCAATATCCTCCTTTGTTTTCCTAAAGAGTTGTTTGGGGGGAGTTGGGAGAAATGGATGTGTTGGCCTTGGGCAGAGGAAGCTGAACTGGAAAGGGGACATGAAGATGGGAGGTGCTATTGGTACAGTGATGGGCAGGAGTAGATATGCTTTTAATCTTGGAACAGTTGCAGTATGATCTGGCATTGGAGGACATTACCATCAAAGCCAGGATGCATTCCTCCTGGTCCTCAATCTCTCAGCATCTTTCAATATTATTGACCATAATATCTTTCTGGACCAGCTGCAGGGGTTGCAAGCAATTATTTGCCACAGTGTTCAGTCTCAGGCAGTGTTTGCGGTGGGGATAGAGTGATTGATGGCCTTGGTTTTTGTTTGTGGAGCCCCTGAGTGGTTATCTGTTATTGTTACAGTTGTTTTAGCCCAGGTTGTCTGTGTTATTGTAGGTTTTTAACTGTTTCTATCTCCCTTGGATTTTGCAAACTGTTCAGAGTCTACTAGAGTGGACAACTGTAACAAATAAAATTAATAAGAATTATCATCATCCATATCATCTATGAAGGTTTCTGAGCTTGCTCATGTTTTCCATATTTGGGGGCACATACATGGTTTATAATTAATGTAACTTAAACTAACATGAAATTTAAAAAATGTTTCCCCCCACCCCCAAGCTTTACTTGCCGTTTAGAATGCAGCACTTGATGCATCTTTCAGCCTGATAATCCCCTTTATTTATTACACCAATTCATATGATTAGAAGTCACTTCAGGACTTTACATTAGGGTGGAAATATATACATGTAATTGTCCCAGATGTAATTTCTAATATTTCCTATAAGTAGATCAGCACAACAGAGTTAATATATTTTTAGAACTGCCTTGTATTGTAAGACTGCCTGGCATGCAATTTCTCCTATCACCAATTATGACTTACAAGCAGTTTTAAAGTCCACCTCCATATTAAACACAAACCCCTTATAAATCAGAAATCAGATATGTCTCAGAATGACATGATTTCTAAGGAAAAATGACTTTGGTTCTCTTCCCAGACCTCTAGTGAACTTTCCTAGTTCTTATAACACCACTCCCTTCAGTGTGCAGGATGGAGTAAATCTAATTAACCCCTTGGGCCAGCAGCTAGTAATTGATTTATAGAGATCTTCACCCTGCAAATATTACCAAGAAACCCATTCAAAACACAGCTTTGTACCCATTGTACTAACTCCTTCTCAATATTTTTTCACTGTACTGTTTTGAACACAGCTGACTCCTCACTCCAATATTCTCACAAACATGCACAGACTAGAGGAGATTAAAATGGGGTCAGGTTATTTGTGGCTCAGAGTCTTGTGGGAACACTGATTGTGTTAGTGTGGTGGGTGAACCGGGCTTTTCCCTTAACCCATAAAGTGGTTTATTTGTTTCTATATTATGTAAATACAGCTGTTGCATTTTGTTATCCCAGGTTATGGGATTTAATGTGTCACATGAACCCAAGTTATTAGCCACATAAAGCTGACAACATTGCTTTGTCTTCCCTATAATATCTCTAAATGCTATTCTACAAATTTTTAGATTGCATGTACTCATCTGTGTGAATGCAAGAGAATGCATGTAAGCCCTCAAGCCTTCATAAGTTCAGGAACAGGGACACGTTCCTACATTCAAATGAATACATGATATATTCTTGCTTTCTTCACCCTTTTATCTTTCCTTAGATGGAGACTGAAAGCTGTCAAATGATTAGATCAACTATTTAGCACAGCCACCAGCTACAGTTTTAGGCAAACAACTGCTAGTTAATGCAGACTGAGAAAAAGTGGGAAAGGTCTAGGATTTAGTTCAGTTCATATTTTAAAACAAAATATAGATTGAACTCCATCAAGTGGTCATTAGCTTACCAGCTCATACTGTACATTCTGTGAATTACAAGTAATGAAATAATTAAAGAGACAAAGGAAATAAGATTCTGAGGCATAAGACAGAGACAATGGGCAAAGTTGCAGAAGATGGAAGAGATCAAAAAACTAAATTGAGTGTAAAGTGGGTCAGCTTTACCTCAGAGGTTAGGAAAGAAGGAAAATATAAAATGAATGTATTGAATGGGGAAAGAGAGAAATGAAATAACAGATAATAAGAATCAAGATAAGGAAGAATGGAAGAAGCATAAACTCTAAGACAGAATGAGAAGTAAGGACAAAAAAGGTTGGACCAAAGTTTGCTGGGAAAGGCTAGATCAACACATTCTGTTACTTAACAAATCCTCATCACCATCCTCATCATCACAAAAGGTTGCATGAAAACCAAAATTGGGATTTATTCATTCACTCAGGTATAGGTTCACCAAGCACCTTGTTCCACCTCCATCCCTACCATTCATTGTGAAGCTTGACATTATATATAACCGTATCTTTATCCTCCCATGCAATGCTGTGCAGTTAAAAGATGGATTCGTTTGGTAACCTTATCAACCCTCATTTTTACTTCCTCCCACTTGCCTTACACTCATAGATAACAAGAAAACAAGAGAAACAATGGCCTTGAACATTCAAATTCTTGTTTTTCCACCAAGATTTATTATTATGTTTTTAACCAGCAGGTCATTTTCAAGGATGAATTTTAGGAAACCATTAAAGATGTGAGAGATGTTAGGAAAGCAATGCATTTTTTATGCAATGCAACAGTGAAAAAGCAATAATTTACAAAATGTGGCAAGCATATATTTTACAAGTGAATATAGATTAACTTCTACATACACTTTCCCCCTCCAGCTCCCTTCTTTTAATCTCAGGATTTTCATGGGAAGATATTTTGTACCAGTCTGTGTATTTATCTCTCTTACCCAGTGATTTCGATGCTGATTAGTGTGGCCATGAGTCTTACTTTTATAGGGGTCAGCTTCTATTTGAAAGCTGTCTGGTCCAAGTCCGGCATAAAGATAACAGCAGAGTGTCTGAATAGGCAGGCTGAATTCAGCGAGTTAACCTTGGCCACTTTTATTTGGTTCAGAAATAAAACGAATTAATGGAAAGCAAAAGAAAAGTTTTTAAACAGACCTCTGGAAGCAGTAAAGTGGCACCCAGAAACAGAGAAGATCTACATAAACAGCATGAATGTAGACACCTCTCTGCCTTAAGACACCTTCTTTGCCCAAATTGTTTAATTTTTTAAAATTTGAAAATGAAGAAGTATTAATTACAAAGATTAAATGCAAGAATCTTTTCTCTAAAAGAATACTTTTGGATCCTTAGAGATATCTTTAGGAAATAAAAATGATAAATAACTCCAATCTAGTGCTTTGTTTGAAAAACTGACATCTCATTAAAACATTTTAATGTTACTAAAAAGATGTTAATAACAGAGATATGTCTCTAAGGAAATTGGCTGATTTGGCAAATTAAATATTTAACTATATGAGACCTGATCATTTTCAATGTCAACTGTTTCATCAAGAATCTTGAATTCATCGGGTCTGAAAAAGATGAAAAGAATAATAAAGAAACTGTTAAAATATATTTTGTCAATGGGAGTCCTGTAGATTTTTTGATAAAAATGGATGAACAAAGAATGTGAAAAGTTAATGTGGAAGCAGTTTCATCTGTAATTCAAAATAGAGAAATTGGCTAAATGATTTGAACCTTTTTTTCTGCAAATACTGAGGAGATTCTTCACTTTTCACGTCCTGTTGGCCAGACAATATTCCCACATGGTTTACATAGACTGCTGAGCTACTGCTGCAATTCACAGAAATTAGACTTTCCATCATCTGGTTTTTATATTTGGAAAATGTCAACTATACTTCCTACCACTGTTGCTTCAATGGCTGAAACCTTATGTGAATTTCAAAACACATAACTCAGCTTTCGAGCATTTCTATTGTAAATATTGATAATGGTTTCAAGTTCTTTATTAAATAACTTTTTGAGAAAGTTGAGGACAAGCACTATTTTTTTAATATACTTATGAAGATAAGAATCATAATAGTTCTTTTTGTACCCTGGAGCACATGGGTTTCACTACTTTATTTTGAAGGGGATTTCCCGCATACTATGAAACTTTATTTTGAAACACTTTCACTCCAAAAGGCAGTTTGATTGAAGAACTAAACCCAGCCAAGATACTCCCCAAACTGTACAATATTTGAAAGCATATTAAAACTTCCACAACATATTGCAAATCGCACAGCGTTCATTGTGTACTGCTGCACTAAATATTACTATCACAAGATGAAGTTAATTGCAAATACCAGGCTCTAAATGTCTTGGACTTTTGGAATTTCTAACTCCTTCAATCAGCACAACCAATGGCAAGAATGGAGGAAAAAAGAAGTTTAAAACACCAGGAGGACTTTTGGTTACCTCTCCCTTAATTAAATTCATTGATATTTTCAAGATTTCTAGATTTCAACTCCTTTGACCAGCTCTTCTGAATTTGACTTTTAAAAAAAGAACCTTTCATTGCAGGCAACCCAGCAATACAATACAAAATGGCCATTGAAGGCAGAGAGAAACAGAGAACTAATAGCCTTGGTTCCATTGTGTATCACTGGACATGTTGATAGGAGTTGAGATTCAAAATTTCTAAAGGATGCCAAATTGTCTGTTCTTTCTGGCATCATAGTTTCATGTTTTATGAATAGTTAATCAAGAGGGAAGATTACTAACCCAGTTCTATTTTTGCTGTGTTACCTTTCCTATGTATAATTATTTTGTTCTTTGCAACAAGAAGGGTTTTCCTGTAATGGTCTCTTCCTCTAGCTTGCTTTATAGTCTTAGAAGATGACACATAATCTTGTAAATAGTTTTTCTTCTCTTCACTGCTACTGTAAGGTTGTAATGCTGTAATACTGTAATGTTATGATGCTGATGCAACAGTAGAAATGAGTCAGCAGGGTTATCGGACTGCTACCACTTTAAGAGGCTGTAATATAAAACAGACCTTGTGGGGCATGACTTTCTCTCTCAGTGTGTGCTTTGGTGCTGAAGCCGGTTATTGCTTGCTCCTGTATATCAAGGCCTGCATAAAAGTACTGGTATGTATATGTGTTTTTTAGGATAAAAACCACTATTTGTAAATACAAACCTGTGTGCTGTATTTGTTCCTGGGGTGTCTCACCTAGTCACACTGTGTGCACTCTGACATGTTTTGCCATTGCCTTCTTTCTAATCTATGGCCCTAGGATTTCTTGATGTTTCCCATGCAAGAATTAGCCAAGCCTGACCTTACTTATCTTTTTAAGAAAGGACATAGTTGGAAAAACACAATTTTTGCTAATAGATTTAAAGTACGCACACACACATAACTTGCAGAGGGATGGTTTCTTTTAAAAAAAAGATGCAGAGAAAGGAATAGGGTGATTGCTTTGACTCTTGTCTTACATGCAATTGTCCCAATCCATATCTGCTTATAAGTGCTTACAGTAGAGAAAATAAAAATGGAAATGAAATGAGATTTTTCTGCCATGCTAAATATTTAACACATGTTTTTTACCAGTTTCATGAAAGAGTGTTCTTCCTCATTGTTCACACATTGTGCTGCCCATTGTTACAGGACTGGTTTTTAAAATATCCCTGCACAAAAAACTCTGTCCCTTCTTATTGGAAGAAATAGACAGCTTTTACACAATGTGGTGAATTTATCTAAAGACACTTTTCTCATCTCATTCTCCTAGCATCTCCAAGGTAAAAAAAACTCTCATACTTTTAGCTGACAGGTCTCCAGATATTTCCAGAAGAATTGCCAAATGTATCGCAATTACTATCAATATTGGATGCTCCATTGTCTAGCAGTTTGAGGAACTTCATTACTTTTGTATTATCAGGTGAGTAAGTCTCTTAGTATATAACTGATTTTATTGTTCTCTGGTAGATTTGTCTATAATTCAATCAAATAATAAAATAAAATGCTACATTACATAGTAGAAAAGCCAACAGATTATTTTGTGCAGCATATTTCAGCAAACTAAAAAACAAAGCTGTCAATATATAGGATCCAATCTGGGTCGGTTACCAGGACCAAGGTTTAGTCTTCCGAGCTTTTGGATTTGTGCTGGACCCCATCCTCAGGGAACTTCTCTCTAGCAGTGTGAGACGTTACCTGAAGATGGGTTCCAGCACAAATCCAAAAGCTTGGAAGACAAAACCTCTGGGCCTGATGACTAACCCAGATTGGATCCTGTAACATTATCCTGGGACACCTATATTCACCTTCATTCATGAATCACCGTACAGCTTGGAGTTTCTGGGTTCTTTGATGTGGAAAATCCCTGTGGGTTTTGTTCTCTCTCCCTGACC
The DNA here is from genome assembly GCA_032468155.1 of Oxyrhabdium leporinum. Taxonomy (NCBI): domain Eukaryota; kingdom Metazoa; phylum Chordata; class Lepidosauria; order Squamata; family Cyclocoridae; genus Oxyrhabdium; species Oxyrhabdium leporinum. The sequence goes on from JANHFL010001318.1 coordinate 197,271, forward strand.
CTAAAAATTTCTCCAAATGTCATAACGTGGCACATATATCCCCTTCTTATCCAGAATATATGTATAGTTTTGTACAATACTATAAGGTTTGTGATATATATGTGTTCCAGATTTGTACTCATAGTTGGTGTGATATAATTTACATCTATTCAGGGGCACCCACAGAGTGTAGCTAAAAAAAAAAAAGGATGGTGGCTACAACAATGTGATCAAAGCCTGACTCTCTTGTAATTGGTGTTCTCTGTTCACAGCTTCACAAATCTGAATTCAATTTGTTGTTTTTAATACATCAGCTTGAATTAAATTTTTAGGGCCTAGCATCAAACATTTGACCCTCTAAATAGAATTTGCATAGTTTATTCTTTTCCAATGATGCATACAAAATGTAACTCTCCATACTGTAGAAATCTGGAGAGACAATTCCCAGTATGTCAGCATCTTTGCCGATGATGACTTTTAACAGTCTATTAAAAGTTGCCTTCTCTAAAATGTTGCATTATACAATTATTTTTTTTACAGATTGTGTCTTCACCAGAAAATATCCCTTTGTGGTAGCAACAATAAAATGTCAGGGAGTAGACGCCTTTATTTTTTTTCAAAAACAGTTTTTTTTTTTTAAAAAAAGAAATAAAATGGGGTGCAGTGGATTAGGGTAAAGTAGGGGATTCAAATGAAACTGCAGTAAGATTTTTCCTCCTCTTCTGGCTTGGAAAATATTAACTCACACAAGTTGTGACCTCTGTTTGCAGCATTAAATCTACAGAATGTTTATGTTCTTTCAGAAACTGCATAGTGTCAATTGCAGTTATTTTCCTTTGATAAATTGTAGGTAGAAGTCCATATATTAAAAGAAGCGGGCTGCAGACCGATTTGTGTCTACTAAATAAATGATCTACATTTGAACTTAAAATTTGCTGACATTGGGGATTAAACCAGACAAGTAAAGCTTGAAAACTTAGAGGAATGTTCTCTAGCTCTTGCCTTTCCAGATCGTAGCTTGATTACATGAATTACAGAGCTTTATTCCTTACTCCTACCCACCAACCTTCTCTGTCTCTCTTAATAATATTGTGAGTCTAGTGAGGCAGCAGCACAACCTCTGTTGCTACCAAAAATTGACTTCACACATTTTGATAAATCAGATTTGCTTTAATCAGGGTTTCACAGTCATCACACTAACCATTACCACCCAAACCATTATTTATATTTATTATTTGTAAACTCAGACCGAGTTAACTGTTGACATATCATAGATGTATTTGGTAAATATGCAATTGGCATTTCATGAATATAGTTAGTTTAGAAAAGTATAGTAAGTTGTAGATAAACAGGTAACATTTCTTAAAAGTGTTGTTTCTTTCATATTTATCATTTTAGCTTTGTGATTGACCATGCCCAACATATTAGCTTTTTTGTAAGTAGGTAAACTGTTTTTGTGACAGTGCCAAAATAATACCAGTAAGTATTAGTAAAGTAAATAAAATGGAACATTGAACTTTAACACTATTAACAGAGGAACACAGTCTGTATCCCCTGCCTGAAAGTACAAACATGCATGGCAGCCTCTTTCATGCAATTCATATCATTCTTCTCACTGTGGCAGCCTTAGGATGCAGTTCATTAGTGTCCAATGATAGAATCATAGTAGATTATAAATTGCTCATAGCCTTCTTGTGAACTAATCAAAGAGATGAAATGCAAAGTTGGCCTCCCAAGTTGGCCTCCCAAGTTGACAAGAGTTGTAATGGAATTACCATCATACCAAACCTATGGTAGAGCGAGAATAAAATACCTCGTGTAATATTATGTAATTACTGAATGTTAGCATAATCGTTCCAGGTTCATGAAGAGTAGGTTCACCCAAGAAAGGAACAAAAACAAACAAAAACATTTATGGATTATTAGAAACCTTCAAACTGGCTTGAGCCACATAATGGCAGAATAGATGGACTGAGTTTTTTATTCAGCCACAGGACTTTTCTTTTGTTCTAAGTTATCCTTTAAGCTAGCATAGTCACACTGATGTAAAATTGTCCACTGCCATGTTTTCTCATCAGATCTACAGCCACAGGTTTCAGCCTTTTCTCAGGAACATCCACAGTGGGACATTTCTATCTCTTGTGCTATATAGCATAGTTCCAAACTGCTGTGTAAGTGAGCTGGGGCAGATGAGAAAAAGGGAGGGACAGAAATGCCATACAATTGGCCATTGAGGGAAAGAAAAATCATCTTTCCAACCAGTACTACATTCTCATGGTTACTTCATTTGTTTCCACAAGAAAAAGCAACAGTAACTGTGTAGGGGACTAACCAGTAATCTCTTCACCCACCTTTAATCACTATGAAAAAACAAGTGGGATGAGTGGGATGGTGACCAACACAAGGGTTTAGGAAGGAGAGAAATCCTAGGACAGGGTGAAAGTTCCTACTAATGGGCAACCAACCATCTGTTTTGCAGCTCTAGACAAATTGAAAAATTGTCTTTGTAACTTTTCCTATAAAGGAGGAGCCTACAGAGGATGAGCTGACAAAAGTGGAAGGGGAGGGGGAGGATCAAGGAGGGGCAGATGACTAAAGCAGTATTGTGCTAACAGTATTGTGCAAGCTACATCCCTTTTCTATTTGCATGGTGACATTGCATTATAATTGTATTTGTACAGTGCAACAAATCTTTTGGCCATTGCATCCTAGTCCTGAATTACCTATCAACTCAACATCCCAAACTCCATTAGGTTTCCATGATGTCAGGACAAACCCTGAATATGGAAAGCTTAAAACAGACCCATATTTCATCTTGCTGATTACTTCACACAACTAAAAAGCTATCTGTATCAGGAACCCCTTAAGTGGTTCTTTGACCCAGACTATGTTATCTCCTCATTTCAGATGGTTCCCTTACAAAGGTTCTGTCCCTGTCTTTATAGATACAGGGAACAAGATATAGTCAGCTGTTACAATCTATGAGGCTTTAACATTGCTTGCCAGTGAACAAAAGAAATGACAGAGTTGAAACAAGATCTCTCCATTTCCTGCATTCTAACTCACTGTGAAAATAAGAAAGCAAATAAACAAGATCTGCTTACCTGAACATATTTACTTATTACAGCCAGGTTTTCTCTCCCTCCCTCACTCTCTCTCTCCATGCGCATAGATTATGTCCCTTTTCTTCTTTTTCCCTTTTCTTCTTTTGCCTACTCACATTACCAGGCACAACTTAATTCCTACCAATTTCTCTCTCTTTTTTTTAATAAACTGCATCTATCATTGCAGGTAATATTTCTTTTTAAAAAAGCTCTGTTTTAATTTTTCTTCTAAGTATATTTGTTGTTCAGACGGTAAACTGAAAAGCATACAATATAAGGCTCTTCAACAGCATAAACATAACCCAAAGCACCTATCGAAAGAAAGAGTGTCATAACAGTACCTAAGGTTGACAAATTAACTGTAGATAGCAAAATAAATAATTTGCCTCTGGATTACTGTTTTAATATCCACGTTTCACCCAGTCATTCCAAATTTGTTCTAAATTGGTTTATAGGACTTTTATCTATCCCTATATTTCAGAAGTCCTCTATAACATCAGAATAAGTACAATGAATGTTGAATTTTGGGTGAATCATGGCAAACTCCATGAACAGTGGAGTTGACGACTGTTGTGAAAAATAAAGGCCTGGCAATCGGACTGATCTTTTGGAATATCTCTGGACAAGGAGAGAATAGGAGATTGCCCACAAGTGTTCTGAACAGGACCTCCTCACTAGGGGACCATACAAAAGCAGTTTCCAATGGGTTTAGCCCCAGGAGCTAAGGAAGAGGACATCTTTCCTCTCAGCAGTGACAGAACCTTTAATAGGGACACTAAGCCAGCTAAAGTCATTTCTAATCACATTTGGAAGTGTTCAATTTAACTATCTTATGGATATTAGAGACCTTCAAAATGGCAAGGTTAACTTGATATCTGGTGAGTTTTATCTTTTTCTTTGGAGTTAAGGAATTTTAAACAGAAACTTAAAAGTTTAACATAATATACAATTGGTAAAAAGCAAAAGAAGATTTTGATTTTAAAAAGTGTTAAATGGAGTGGGAGAGCAGACATATTTTGAATATTGGTTGTTTCTGCTGCAAAATTTGAAAAACAAGTATATAATTAAATAATATATATGTGGAAAATGACTGAAATGGAATTAACACATATTAGGACTGACAAATTAATAACTAATAGAAATGATACAAATTTCAATGGTTAAACTTTTAGAAGATGATGAGAAATTTATTTAAAAAGCAACTCTTATCTGACACAGTTACTGTATTATAGAATTTGAAAGCATGGAAGACTACAAAACTTAGATTACCAAAATGGGAATATAAAAAATAAATCAAGAAAAGGATTTGGACATGGAGCAGCTGAGACAAACCCTGGACAATGCCTCTTTTAAAGTAGGTTGGGGAAACTTTGAATGTCTTTGGAATGCCAAAGACTGATGAAATATGAAATCCATTAAAATGATTTAAAGGTGAAGAGCAATAAAAAGGAATATAAAGTTGGACTACTTAATCCGGGATGAACTATTTATTTAATATTAGTTCTAATAGGCTTTTTGCTGAACCAGGTGTGAAAAAAATAACAATTTGTAGATTGTACATACATAAAAATTCGGCTATGAGAGAAGAGTTTTCTTGTCATTTTAAAAGGGAATGAAAATTACTACCGGTACATCAGCTTATGCTCAGTGTGATAAAGTATGTAAGCCATTTTTTTATTATTGCCTTTGTTTCTTTTTTCTTTTTTTCCTTCTCCTTTTTTCTATTCTTTTTTTTCCCCCTGTATCCTCTGAGTTTTATTTTATTTTTATTTGTAATTTAGTTTGTATTGATTATTATAATGTTTACTAAAATGTCAATAAAATTATTTACAAAATAATTTTGGTAAATTCTTAGATGAATAATTTTTAAGAAGTGCATTATACTGCTTTTTTTCCTTTATTTTTTGAAAGGTACATAATACAGCCTGGACTGCAGGATATTTTATATGACATTGATTGTTCACAGGGTGCAAAGTTTGGTGTACAGTTGTGTTCTTTTCTGGTGGTCTCTTATCCAGCTACTAAACAAGGTCAGCACCACTAAGCCTTCCAGATTATCTCGATTAACTACAGTACCACATATATGGCAGGTTCACAACTGCAACTGGTGAGCCGATTAAAAAGGTGCAAAAGATTTAGCAAATACATGATGGTAGTTCTTTTTTAGAAGGATCTTAAAAAAAAGAGCAAGTCCTTTCTCCATCTTCCCCCCACCCAATTTCTTTTTAGCCATAAAAATTGCTCACTTAGCAACTTTGCACTTTTTCCTAAACTTTGTTTTGAAGAGGATTTTCTTCAATAGAATGAGCTAGAGACAAAGAGACAGTATGCCCTCCTCACTCTATAGATGTTTTAAGCCACTGAAGTTGGCCGTGTATAACCTTATTTGCATTAAATTAGCTCTTTAAAAGAGTCTCTTAAACTGGGCAATTCATTTAACTCAGAGGTGGTTAAGAAATGGTTTAGTGTGGTTTTTTTAAAGAAGCTTCCCTTACATTCCTGAGCAATTTCTTAATTTAAATTGATTAAAAGTAAAGGCAATGGGAAAGGAAAAGGAAAAAAAAATACTGACAACAGAATAAAGCTGGAGGACTAGCATCTTGAATTTGACTGGCCGTGTTTCTGTTTTTACAAAGAGCATCTTGCCAAGAATTACTTTTGGAATGATATAAAACTAGTTAATTGCTGTGATAAAAATTTTCACACATGCACACAACTCCAGCATTCTTTTCCACCACTAGACATTTCTAACTTGCACTTAATTATACCCAGAACTGCTTTTGGGTGGTTCTGTCTTCCTATTGTCTTCATCTGTTTAGCCATCACTGAATGAGACAGGGTCAAGTTGACTTTACCTATACTAGTGCTACAATAGCATTTTCCCTCACAGTCTAAGCCTGGCCCAGAGCAGTTTCAAGTGTATAAACTCTGTTAAATTTCAACACTCATCATCTTGAAAGGAAATCAAGTGGCTGCAGTAACGTGAAACAGAAACAATAGAAGCAGGATAGAAATGGCAATGGGAACAATAATTTCATGTGATGCAGTTTTCATCTAAGTCAAGGATCAGTTCAGCAGTGGGAAGAATCCCACAGCCAGCCATATGGCTCCGCAAACTCTATAAGTCAAGCATGCAGACATAACTCTCTCCCAGTTATTCCCCAGCCACTGCTGTTCAGAGGCACATGGCCCACTCTCAGTAACAGCATCCAATCATTACGTAAACCTTGATAGCCTTAACTTCCATGAATACGAATCCCCAGTTAAAACAATGGTCATTGCCGCCTTTTGCAGCTGCATACTCTGTAAGTTAAATAACCTCGCAGCCTGCCTGAGATATTTTGCTGTTTTAGGTAAAGGAAGTGATATCTTCTCCCACTGCAAATTCAGAATTAAATTGGATTTCAGAACTAAAAGTGGCAGAGTGTTTTACTTGTACATGAAAGCACTTTATAACCAAGCAGATGCTGAGTAGGCAGTCTGATACATACAGTTAAATACTACTATCAGGAGGAACCGTTAACTGTATCACACTGCCTATTCAGCATCTGCTTGGTTACAAATTGCTTTCATATACAAGTAAAACACTCTGCCACTTTTAGTTCTGAAATATATATGTATATATATGTATATGTATATGTATGTATATGTATATGCATACACACACACACACACACACGCACACATATATACATATATACACACACACACACACATACTGTGCAATTTATATGTATAGTATATACACTGTGCAAAAAATACTGCAAGAGGGAAATATAGTATGTAATATGTATATATTATTCTGATGATGCATACAGTTCTATGTCCAACAGAGGGACAGAAGGACTACCAGGATCACCAATTGTTATTACTACTTCCAAACAAATGCTGTTGCCTTTTTCCATGTAATGATTGACCAATCAAAAAATTGTGCCCTGAAATGTTTGTCACTGGGACAATAGCAATGTGCTAGCCTTTATACCTAAATTGTTGTTAAAGTAGCAGCAATCTATACTGTAGCGGGACTGTGATTCATGTGGAGTGTTGAGACAACTCCACATCCAATTTGAGGGAACCCTGTTTCAAAATTACAGCATTTATCTTTGTGCCTTTGAAAAGCCGCTGTGCCAAAAATGAATTCAAGTGGGTTCAGGTGAGTTCAGCCAAGCCTGAGGTATTTGCTTCCACATCTGCGAACAAGAATGTAACTTAATTTTAGTAGTACTGTATTATTAGAATACCGCAAAAATTGAACGTGCTAGCAAGGTGTATTAACCAGGAAAATGAAATGTTTTAAATTGCATGGTGCAGCAATACAAAAACCAAGCATTAGGGATGGTGGGGTGTTTTTTTAAATCCTATTTATTTTAGAATGGGGGTGAGGGCAGCCTCGCAGAAGTACTGCTAAAATGATTACAATCTGAATGTACACATTTCTGAGACTGGTACGTGTGTTCTGTTAGACTAAATTAAGGTAAGCAGATTTCCAACTATGCCTTGATACCATGCCAACTTCTTTTTAGCCATTCCAAGTGTTCTCCTTCATTTCTGATTCTTTGAAAAAAATGGAATTTGCGGCAAATAACTTTTCAGTCACCTTGCCCCCAGAAGCAAGAGAATGGCTTTGCAAAGGAGGCATAATCTAGGCCAGGGCTGTCAAACTTGTAGCCCGCAGGCCAGATATGTCACACACTGGCTACACCCACACCTGGTTTAGTGAAGGGGAAAAAAGTCCCAATACGTCACGTGACAACACCATGATGATGCGCATTTGAAACCCCTGATGTGGGCCCTGTTCCAGAAAATTTTAGTTACAATTAATGATGGAGATGACATAGATCTGCTTGCTTACCCCCCAACTGCTGTGGCTACAAGACATATGTCACAATCCTAGAGGGGTTTTTTTTCTGAGATGTCCATTCACGGCTGCCCACTCTTAAGTGGGCAAGATTGCCAGCATTTTAAGTGGAGTGGTCAAGTGAAGCACAGGATGCCAGTGGTGCACAAACCACAAGCAGACTCTAGCCCCATTTCTGTGATTCACTGGGCTGCCCCACCCAAGATCACATCACAAAATTCATCAGCAATAGCAATTTTCTATTTTGGCAGTGTAGTTTTGTTTTTAGTTGTTGTTTTAAAAGAAGCATTTGCATTTCTCTTTCAAAAACTCTAAACATTAAAACTGGTAAAGAAAATGGTGAGCTGAGAAAAGGGAAACTGCAAGGAGATTGAAAATGCTAGCCTTCCCTCTGTCTTGATGCCTGGGTCACTATGGCATCCCCTGTAGCTCTCTGAAGCTTCAATAAAGTCATCCACCCTTGAATTATACCAATGCAAGATGGTAATGTTTACATTGTGAAGACCTATGTAATTTTGGACTAAGATATCTCTAGGCTTACCTGCTTCAAGAGATCATGCTCTTTTCCAAGCACTAAGCCTTTTCTGTTGTGGTACCCCAGCTATGGAACCAGCTAATAACTTGGCACCAGATTAAAATAGATTTGTTTCTAAAATGTTTAAGTGGCTCACCTGCCTCGTCCTAATTAAGAACATAAGAAAAACTCAGGGAATCAAACCAAAGGTCTATCTAGCCTGATGTATACATTTCAGCAATCATTATCTTATTTCCTGAAATGGCTGACCAGAGAGCTACCAAACACTAACTATCAGGACAACAGCACCTTGCCAGCTCTCCAATTTTCAGGCATGATGGTTAATAGTTGGGGGTGGTCTTACCATCTGTGAAACTGATGGTACTGAACTTTCCTTTTGCCTGTAATGTAAAGTGCTTTGACATTCATTAAGATTAAGCAAGAATTTTTAAAAGAGAATGAATCATTGCATAATAAGGAAATAAACATGCCTTATTTACAGCAATAAAACATAGGAAAAACAATTTTAGGGCTAAACTACAAATGCTAAAGGTTATGAGATACACTGATGTGTGAAAATGGGACAAATTATAATAGTTCAATGGAGGTATCAATGGATTAATACTGAGGGACCTTGCTTAGTGTTTCACCTAAGGCCTTCTTGAAGCACTGAAATACATGGGACTAAAGTAGGCATAACTTACAAGCTTTATCAAGGTAAAACAGGGGTGTCAAATTTGCGTCATCATGGCATCGTCACATGATGTATTGCAACTTTTTTCCCTTTCACTAAACCGTGCATGGATAAGGCCAGTGCATGCCGCATCCGGCCTGCGGGCCATGACTTTGACAGCCCTGAGGTAGAAGCTTAGTCTCATGCTGTAACATATGAGACAATGGGAATATCAGATCAACAAGTGCTATGTTATCAAACAAATGAATAGATACATAGCTGGAGGAAACACTTTCTGGATCTTAATTCAAGTAATCCTGACCAAATGGCCTGAATCATTACCTGGATATAGAGATGTATTGGAGGAAAGCAACAAACTGAAGCACAATCTAGATGAAGGGACTCTAGTGATCAGTAAACAAGTTAGTTTTGAATGGGGCTGCAGCTTGTTCTGAGTAGGCATGCTGTTCCTCTGAACCCACAGTTTGAGGGTTCTTCTGAGTATATTGTTCCTGGTGTACAGAACAGTTGCTAAATTATGGTCAGCTATAACCTTTCTTGGACAAGTCAGATTTGGCCTAAACAGCCACATTGGATCGAGAAATATTGATCTTCAATATCTGATTTCATTTATGAAATGCTAGCTATAGAGTATGGTTTTTGTTACTTAGATTTAGAGATCTTGCAACTCCTTGACCTGGAATTCTATTTTTCATTCTCCAAATCACAGATTAATCTTCATTTTGTTGGTTTTACAAGTACAGTCTCATTTCAAGCAACATAGTAGAACTTACTTTCTTCTATTTTATAGACTGATATGGAATCCCTAGCATCATAAAAAGAGATTCAGGCCAATTCCACAAGTTATTGACTATTTTGCAATCACTTTCTGCAGGAGGAGAAACACTATATAACCACAGTTTTTCTAAAATGACCTTTTCTATTTGCATTTTTGTTTCAAGCTGCTAATTTTTGCTGTGGTCTGTTGTTTCCCACAACCTGCATTTCTGTGATGTTTACTTCCTGGATTAAATTCTAGTTTAGCTACCACACAAATCCTTAAATAAATCTTTTTCAATTTAACTCTCTTCCCCCTAGCCTTATTGGTCTGTGTTTACATTAATTTAAATGAGCAGGATATTAGATTAATGTTAATTGATGGAGTCAACATACTAATCCAGTTTCCACAGATTTGCACCTTTGAAGAATGAATTAAGTAGAGCCACATAAATTATCCTCTTTCATAGTGGGAGGGAATATATTTAAAAAGAAGCCTCTAATTAAGTTTTGGACACCAAAGTTGCTTGCATTGTGTGTTTCTCAAATCTAGTGTAATGTAAACCAGTTCACATTGTTAAGCTGACTTCAGTTTCCCTCAGATGTTCTAGAATTCCAGGAGGTTGTCTGAAATTTATCCAAGCAAACTTTTACATTAACAAATTACACAGTTTAAAAAGCCTCACACCATCATATAATTTTGTACTTTTTGTATGTCTGGTGTTTTTATGATAATTAGGAGTTTAAAACATGCATACGGGAATGTTTTCTATGTCCACAAAAGGAAAAGATGACCATTTTAAACCAAAACCCCAAAATAACTCAGTAACCCAGACTACAGCGGGACTACAAACAACAGCATTTACATTACAGATAAGCTAAAAAAATAGCTATGGCAGAAATGAAAAAATATAGCCAACTTGAAAAGCTGGGTGGGAAAGAAAATAATACAATCTCATGTCAATTGCAGATATTTCAATAAAAGCAGACATATGGAAAATAAGCAGATGGTATAAATTTTAGCCAATTTGCAACTTTTTGAATTCAGTCCACCTTGGCTCAGAAAGGTTTACTTTAAATACCTTGGAATACCCAGTCTTGTTGGCTGTTCTAAGCGGATAATTCCATAGAATAACAGTTTGTGCAAAAACTACAGAAAATAGCAGCCGCTATAAGAGCACAAAGGAGAGGCAAGTTACTGATTAGCCTGATGGTAGGCAATCATGAATAAAATGAAACTGTATGAATATAGAGCTGTGAAATGCAGATAAAGACTAGTACAATTCAAGAAAATCTAGAAACAAAAGGACTAACAGATGTGGAGCGATGGATGCACAGTAAAGAGACAAAGAGAAAGATGTTCATCATCATCATCATCATTTTTTATTTATTTATTAAATTTGTTTACTGCCCACCTTACCTCGAGACAACTGCACAGCTTACAACATTAAAAGCTATAAAATCATAAAACATAAACATTTCAAAAAACAATAAATATAGAATTACGATCAAAAGTAAGCTTTCTATTTCTGTGTACCAGATAGTGCTCTGCAGATCATTGTTTGGAATGTATAAGCCCTGTGCCATGCTAGGGACATTCTCCCTTTTTCGTCTTTGTTATACACTAAGATTACTAAGATCTACCATACTTTTACAATAGTGGAACAGTTTACATATGCAAGGAGCCTACATTATATTTATATATCTAGATGCTAATAACAAATAGCAAGCTAGCCACATTAATTGCAACCTTTGCTTCAGTCTTACTGGATAGTTTGTCCTAGTTTTTCTTACTGTTGTTTGATAATATCAGTATTGCTCTACTTGGTTATTATAATTGTTGATATATCTGCTTTAATCATTATTGTAGGAATTGATTTAAGACAACACAGCAATCTTTTAAATAAGACAAACTGAGAGGCTGAAAGGACATACTACCAGACAAGGTAGATGTTTCTGGTTCTTTGATTAATTTGGGTGGTTGACTAATTGAACAAAAGACTTAAAAAATGTTGTAATCTGTCCTTCCACATACAGTAGATCCGTAGAGTTTCTTACAGCCCCATCTCAAAATGGGAAGTAATAAAACTGGTAAAGGATGATGCACAGTGCAAGCACCTAAAGAAAGGAATATAAGCTCACCAAGAAATCACAAAAAAAGACAATAGCAGTAATATTTTACAATCTAAAACTTTATAATCAAACTATATAATATCCGAGATATCTTAGACAGAAGCTTTCAAAGCTATGGATAGCTCAAGCTCCTCTGAAGTCTAGTTCCATGTCCTTAATTAGGAAGCCCAGATGATCTATGCTTTGGACTGAAATTTATCCGAAATGATCTCAGTAAATTAATAGTTGCCACAAGCCTCTGAGGTTTGAAAGAAGAGATCTGAATGGTGTACTCAGGAAAAACCTGGCAAGTTTCTAGGCATTGCCCAGATAAATCCTCAGAAACTTAATAATTTTATTTCATTTGGTTGGCTGAAAACTATACAAAGAAAAAGTAAGTTGAGATGTTAAATGTATTCAATAATCAAACAGTTAGATTACTTCAACTATGGAAAAAAGAAATAGAGTGCATTAAATAATCAAATAATAATAAGAAAATAATAATAATATAATATAAAAAATAAAAAATAATAAAGTAAATAAAAATATATATTTGTTTGTGTCAGGCATAAACAACAGACCCACACATGCAGAGTTCGAGCCAATTACTTTATTACGTTCTGCCTGTACAGTTGTACAATGATTCTACTTGCCCATGCTTCATCCCTCCTACCTGCCAGGATGTATATTTACCAACAGTTTTGATGCCACTGTGAAAACAGCCCTCTTCAACATACCTGATTTCATAATCTGTTTGATCAGAATAATTTTACCAAATATTTCCTACAATCAATAAGAAGTCTGGGTAGATACGCCATAGTGGTCCTTAAAATGGGTGAACATTAATTCATAAAACAATAAGAAGACATTTCAAATACTGACTTGCATAGTGAAACTATGATAACCTATGAAGACTAGAACAAATGTCAACATAAGTAAACCCAGAAAATTGAGAAAGTCAGTTTGCCACACACCAGTGCTGAGTTCCAATACACAATAGGTGAGTTCCAATATACAATAGTTCTACAATAGAGCAAGTAAGTCCAGTCAATAAATAAAAGGCATCAGTTGAACTTGAAATTACAATCATGAGGTTGTGGTGGTTGGCAACACTGAGAAGCATTCATGTGCAGATCTTAATATTGACACTGGGACATCTCTTTGGCAGCCCAAATGTTGCTAATCTCATTAGATTGTGGGCAGTACTTTCAGGCATTTTCTACATCTTTCCACTTGCACTTTCACCTCATTTTGTTTTGTTTTGTTTTAAAAACCTCCTTATTTATTGCTTTTTTACAAACTCTGATACTTTTTGGCTTAATCGCTTTTCTGTTTTAAATTATTATGAAGCATGATATTCAACTGAACAGCCCTCCTGGAAGCTACATTTGTTTTTCCATGTTCTTCAGTCTGCAGTGACAGAAAACAGGTCCTAACCTCTGTGTGACATCCTTTCAGTTATTTGAAAAGTGCTAACATATCCCTGTACACAAGGCCCAATTCCTCCAATCTCTCTTACAAGACTTATTTCCTAGTCCTTTAATCATCCTCAATGTCCTCCCATGAACTTGTTCCAGTTTGTCTAAATTTTTAAAGTGTTTTGCCCAAAATGGGGGGCAATGCTTTAATTAGGAATTGAGCAAAGTCGAGCATATGGAATTATTATTTCCCTCATGTGAAAACTAGACTTCTGTTAATCATTCTACAACTGTTCTGCAGTTTTTGTTTTTCTGCACACACATCACACATCTTTTTCCTCAAGAATCACTATATTGCAAACTATCCTCCATCCTATGCATGTATATTTAGTACTTGTTTCTTAATTGAGGAACAAATTATTCTATGTTAAATTTCATTGTATTATTTTCAGCCAATATATCTAACATATCAAGAGTATTTTTAATTTTAATTTTTGGCTTCTAGGGAGATAATTTTGCCACCCAATTTAGTGTCACCTGAAAATATTAATTGTTTTGAACCAGTTATGTATCTAATCAACTGTTATGGTAATCAGAAAGTGGTGGACTACATGAAAACAGTGGTAGGTTTATGAAAATAGATAATTATAGTTAATTTATGATCTCACCCAATTCTCCCTGCAATCTTCAATTATATTTATTAGTTTAGTACCTTGTATTCACCTCCCCGGAAGCAGGAAGGAAGTCCCCCCCCAAAAAAATGTACTGGGGAATAGATTAAAATCAACTCAATGACCACAGGAAAGATTAACAAGACTGAGTAAAGGCACGGAATGGAGTATTCTAGAAGAAGGCATGAGGGGCTGAGGAGGAACATTCCACAATGCAACGTTCTGGTATTACATCAAAGTGACCCTGATAGCATTGATTCTGTTTATCCTGACCTCCTTACAAGCTGGAATCTGAGCTGGAATTTACAGCTCAGCAGCAGCTTTAGAATGCAATTAACACAGCTACTAATTAAGTCTAACATGGATCCTAATTGGTGTTTGTTGTTCAGTCCAAACTCGGGACTCAAGGTCCAGGTTGTAGCCTTTTCTCTAAAGAGTAGGTGTTTATGGAAACAGTAGCAATAGAAGTTTTTCTAAAACCCACAAACCTAATTTAGCTGTGGCAATGTGAAATTATTGGCTCAATGCTCCCCTAGCAAAGCATGCTGCAAGGAATTGTAAAAAGACAGATGGAATGCTTAACAGTTTAACCACAATGAAATGTTTGGATCTGATTACCCTGAACTGTTAATCTGATGATCATCAGTTGTGGCATATAAACCAAGCAGACTTGTGACTATAATGCTATAGTATTACTATGAGAATTCACAAGTTCTTTTCCTTTAACTCAAAGGTTCCTAAATTTTAATTAAGAGGGGAATGTACATGGAAATTTCTGCTTGTTTTGCATCTCCATTTGCTGATCAGACAGTACTTTACCAAAACAGCTTTCAAATACCTGGAACTGTAAATCAGTTCACTCTGATAGCTTTATTTGTAAAAGATAATCCTTGCTTACTAATCTCTGCCATTGGTAAATATCTTCACTATTTAGTCCATATTTTTACCCTTTGGGAATCTGTAGCTAAAATTATATTCATGTAATATTCTAGTTATCATACTTCAAAGTTTAGTCCTAATGAACATGAAGTCTTGTAAAAGCCATTGCAAGTTGAATTCTGCTCATTTCCATTCCATTCAGTTTTGGTCATTCCAATCTAGTTCATGAAACCTCTTTCATCTCATGAAAATATAGACTGGTGTAGAGCAACCTTATCCAATTCAGAATTTGGTCAGTTCTAATGCAATTCCTTCACTGGAATATCTTTCCCTACTATTTAAACCAGAGGTGGGGAACTATAGCCCCTTTATGACTTGTGGACTTCAACTCCCAGAATCCTGAGCCAATTCTGGGAGTTGAAGTCCACAAGTCATAAAAGGGACATTGTTCCCCAACCCCGATCTAAACAAAGACTATGAAAATCAGGGACAAGACCTGAGGGCAGAAGTTCTGGTCCTTATTTTAGAAAAGAAAACTATCTTAAATAACATGAACTAATACACACTCACATGTAAATGAGGAACTTTTGTAAGACCATTATATCAAGGGTCTAGAATTAACTAGGTACTTCTCTACTATCAGTCAGCTGTGTGGAGAGGGAAATGAATCATACATTCTGCTCTCAGCATGCTTTTAAGATTGTGAAAATTATATAAACAAAAACGTAAGATGCTAATCACCACCTCTGGCAAAAACAAAGAAGTGCAACAGTCCAATATTTTATTTATTTCATTGATTGGATGAAGAAACATTTCTGATACTTTGTTCCTTAAAACTGGACTACTGCATGGTGTAAAGAATGAGTAAACTCACATGGTGATATGGTTAGTACATACTTTCATATATACATACACATTTCTCTCTGTATGATTGTCAGGAAGATCCTCCATACTTTAATCTTTTCACATGAGAGATTCAAACAGTTAAGGTACAAACTATTTCTTAAGGGAAGGGAAGGGAACTCTGTTCACAGCTTAACCTGCTAATGCTATATGTCCCCAGCTTTAATTACAAGGTATGATAATGAATCTCATCCAGAAATACAAGAATCTAATCATATATCTAACAGCAATTTCAGTTCACTCCTGGTGTTACAACCTAAGGGGGGAAATACAAGAGAAGACAAGCCTTATAATAATATTCTCTATTCCTTGGCTTTCTTAATCACAGTTTAGTTGAGGTAACATCTTAAAATTGCATGAAAAGGTGGTTCTTTATTGCACTCCTGCATTTAGAGGATAGTCAAGGAGGTAAAAATATAGACTCCTCCCCACAAAAATACAATTCAGTACTGAAGCTACCTACAATAAAGGTTATCAGGCTGGTAATTAATTTGGAATAGAAACAAAAATAGTGATCTTTATCATCACTTTTGAATCTCCTATTGTATCTTTGTATTGAATGCTGATTGCATTGAATGCTGATTGCCCTTAAACCCAGAAAAACGTAAGTTTGTGAACAATTTAGTTCTGCTGCATATTCCAAACCCCAAAAATGTTCTCTGTAATGAAACATTTCTATGATATCATGTGTCTTTGGCAGGAGCGGATGAATATTCATACTTCCCCAGTACATTTGCGAAAAAGGAGCTGCTGAATAAAGATATATCTGAATCAGAAAGTGTGTTTTGCTTATACTTGGAACAAAGCAGCCCCACTCAAAATGTTCTGTCAAAATATTTCAAGATGGTTATTTTTCATAAGAACAAAACTCAATATTGTTTGAGTGTTTTGTGTTTCACACACAACAGGGGTGTTTTGTGTTCCCCAACAGGGGTGTCAGACACACGGCCCACTGGGCAGATGCATCATGTGCTGGCCACAGCCAACCCCAGTTTAGCAAAGGGGGGGAAGGGAAAGTCGCAATACATCACATGATAACAGTGTGATGCTGCGAGTTGACACCCCTGTCCTAGAACAAAATTCAAACACTTGGAAATGTCTGTGTGGATATGTCTGTCTGTCTGTCTGTCTGTCTGTCTGTCTAGATAGATAGATATCCTCATTTCTTCACTGACTGAAATAAAAGGAAGTACTAATGCTTCTGGTGGGCCAGCAAGCCTGCAGCTGTGAGAGGCAGCCTTCTTTTTCTTTCTGGCCTTTTGCTTAACTGCTACTTTTCTCTCAATGCTCCATTCCAACTTCACACTATCCAATGTAAACTAATAATAACACTAATGAGACTAGCCCTGGCTGCTGTACTGGCTAGTCTGGAAAAGGTTTAGGAAAAGGCAGCAGATCACAAGCGCAAAACAAGAGCCCAGTTGTAATGCTCAGAACAACCAAACAGTCAAAACAACACTTTTTTGGAATATGCAAGATTTATTTCACACCTGGTTTTCTTCCAGTCTCGGGCAAAGTTCTTCAAACAAATGTGTTTCATTTCACTCTCACAACATTTATAACTGTTTTCATACCCAAACATTTTGAGAGTGAAACATTTTACACATCCTTGCTGCTTAAATAAGTACAAAATTACACAAGTATGGGATGTTATCTGGTTGAATAACTGACCTGTCTGTATTGAGGAGTATTATTGTTAGGTATTCTGAGAAGATATGGAAACTTGAGCCATAGCATTAATATTAGGGATGATTATAGGACATTTTCTAATTTAAACAAATCAATTAATGTAAGGAGAAACTGTTTCAATGATGCTAGCAGTATAGCAATATAAATACATTTAAAGTTGTCTGAATGGTCATTTTCTCAATTTCATTTCTAAATGAGAAGAGATGATATCCCATTCCTGCCCTCCTCCATCAGCCCATCCACCCCCTCCCACAAATCCTAACACAGCCTCTCAAAATTTGGCTTACGTCCCAAACATATTGTTTCATCTATCATGAAGATTCATTCGACATCATTTCTCATTTACTCTTCAGTTAGGCTGCTAATAGAATCAACACATTTAGGTATGTAAGTTTTAGGATTTTGTGTGTCTCTATATATGTGTGTGTGTGAAAGAAAGCACAAAGATGCTTTATAGAGGTTAATTGCTTAGCTACTAGCTTCCTTTGACATTGATTTATCTTACGAAATGAATGAGGTAGGTAGGAAGAACTTTTTAAGGCCCCTCTGAAAGATAGACAGAAAACCAAGATATACACAGCTAGTTTCCTATAAATATTGATTCTTATTATTGACCTACGGTAAACAATCACTAGCCTTTACAAATAGTCAGCAGTTAATGCTAGGCTAAATAAAGTCCAAACTTAATGTTTAAGCAGTGAAAAAGCAAACATTAATACAAATATTTTCATGTTGTAATCTCCTTTTAAAATGTTTCTTCCAGAAGAATTCCTTAAATAATTTTTGGACATTTCAATCATTGGTCTGAAGCCAGTTTTCCAAAAGAATGAAGTGAGGGGAATGCCACAAATAGAAAAGCAAGCTGGAACTTTGAGGTTGTTAGAAGATTTTTTTTAAAAAAAATATGCTGCATTTCTAAATGAAGTGGGATTTCCTGATGCTTATAAAAATACTCTTGTTCAACTTGATTATGTGCCATTAAATCAGTGCTGACTCTTAGCAACTCAAAAACAGATCTCCAGTGTGATCTGTCCCAACATGGCTTTTCAGATCTCCCAGTTAGGTTCCCACCACCCCTGTAATTGAATCTGTTCATCTTGTTATCCTCTTCTGTTCCCTTTCATCTTTCTAAGAATCATGAGCTTCTCAAGGGAGCTGGGTCCTCACATAATGTATCCAAAATATAAAAAATTGAGCTATCATTTGTGCCTCAAGTGAGAACCCCAGATTGATTAGTTCAATGCTATATTTGTTTTCTTCTCTATCCATGGTATTCCCTAGAGTCTTCTCAAATATCCAAGTCCAAAAATACCAATACTTTCTCCATTCTGCTTCTTTGAGGTCCAACTTTCACTTCCTTAGAGTATCAAAGAGAAAATCAACCTTCATCTGCATGATTCTGATATTTGCAGGTATATAGATAAGCCACAACATCTTTTCCAAGAACTTCATAAGTCTACCCTACTCTAAATTGGTGCTGATCTTTAATATATCTCTTGATTGCTGATTCTTTTACTGTTGATTGATTATAAGGCACCAGGTTGGTAAAATCACATACCAATTAGCAATTACATATATTTTCTCCAATACAATGTGCCTTAAGATCTCCTAAGGGTGCACTCTGCTGCTGTAACTGAGTCCATCCACCTTCCTGCTGGTCTTCATCCACTTCTCATTCCTTTCACCTTTTCCAGCATTAAAATCTTCTTGGCTATCCATTATATCCATTATCTTCTCCAACATCAACATTCAAAACTAGATGTTTTTAAATCCTCATTAACATATTGAGTGCCTTCTGACTACATTGCTCCTGCCACCCTCACAATGAGGGAACATAGGAGGCTTTTGGGGAAATACTTCTATTATGTAGCTTTTATCACCAACCCTCTTATAATAATTTGAAAAGCTCAAAGGCAAAATGTTCATAAACTAGGGGCATCTGCAGAGGAGTCAAAAAAGTCAGAGTGTCAGCCATACCACAAATTTTCCCTTTCTATATTTCAATCAATTATTTGCTCATGGATACCATCTAAACTCTTTTTGTAGGCACTCCTGATCTGAGCAAAACCCTTTCTTTTCACTAGATTATCTATCAATATATTTTTTTCTCTCTCTAATGTATTTTGTCCACTATGGATAACTACCAATAATTATGAGTGCGTATTGAAACACAACATTCAGAAATAAATACTGGAATTCTATGTGAACTTATTCATGTTAATTCTGATATTCTGAACAAATATCTATAGATCCATCTTATTATTTATAACACTAAACCATATGTTGGGTATCCACTTTTTTTTGGCTGTGCCTGGGAAATTCCCCACATTCTTACTATCCCCAGCACAAGATTTTTACACAAAAAAGACATCTTTCTAAAAAACAAGTGGAAAGGAGAGGAAATTTGCTTCAGTATAAGCTTTGGATGAAGGACATAAATATAGTAAATGTTGATAAAGAATATACATTCAGTTATGTAGCTGTATACTTATGAATATACAATACAGTATCTGTAAATGTAAAATATAATATTTCTCAAATGAACACATATACAGTTCTATATAAATAATGGCCAAGATTCACAGGAATCTTCAACCATATGCATGAACAACATTCTGTATTGTTTGTGAGGAAACTCAATTTCCAATAATGATTTCAAAATGAGATTACCCTACATTCATCATTGGGTTGTCATGTAACCTTATAATGTTGCTGGCTCATATAATGACATATTTTTTTAAAAATGAAGCATTAGTGACCCTTTTCAGCTTATAGCATGCAGAAGGGGCAACTTTAAATATTTGAAAGCAAAACAGAAAAAAAAACCAAGATGGAATTCATTTCTCCTAGCCTTTCATCTTTGGCTGATCTTTGAGTTGCCCTATACCCTTTACTAATGGGGTCCAATCATATCAGAGCAAAGGATCAGCATAACACCAATACTATCCATCTATCTCTCTAACCACAGCTGCATCTGCATTTGATCTATAGCCAAGAAACAAAAGCCAATAAATTGAATAAGTATCTTATTACAAATGCCGAACCTCTGGAAGACAAGATAGAAGAGATCTGCTTGACTGACCCAACATTCTTACTGAAACCGAGAGATCCAAAGATCTATATTAGTGTAAGAAAAATAATTAAACCAACATTTTATTTTATATCCTACCTTTATTACTTTTATAATTAATTCAAGGTGGTGAAGATACCTAATACTCCTTCCTCGTCTTATTTTCCCATAACAATAACCGTATTAGGAGAGTAGAGTTGAGACAGAGTGACTGGCCCAAAGTCACCCAGTTGGCTTAGAACTCACAGTCTCCAAGCTTTTATCTAATGGTGCCTTAACCACTAGAGCAAACTAGCTGTCCAATATCTTTTTCAAGATCTAGTTTGGTTAGTTACCTATATAAATTTATTTCTCTGCATCTGCCTACCCTATTAACATTTTGTGAGAATTTATCAAAATCAGTGTTAGTACAAAAACAAACCAACATTCTGAGTAGATGCTACCTTCCCCAAGGAATGTGTGATTCTACAGTTAACATGAGACATGTAATTGAAAACTATGTTTCAAGCAGGGTAGAAAAATAGCATATGCTCTCATACAGCATTCAACAGTAATAATCTTACTGGAAATGCTAATATAAGTCTGAAATGAAGGGCTTGATAAAATTCTCTACCTTTCTAGCCTCAGATATTCAAGGCTGCTGTAATGTCAGACAACTAATAGATTTCTCAAGATGAAATTCATGTGATTCCTATTAAGTTTGTTACACCCTGTGGCTACATTTTTAATACACTTTCCACCTAGAATGTAGAAGACCATCTTTATCTTCTAACAAGGTCAATGCATTGAATTGTAAGATCAATCAGTTATTAAGAAAACATGAGTGTAAATTCCACCTTTGTCCCTTGTGGCCCCATGAAGTGACCCATTTAGAAATGCTTTACATGTTTTCATTGCAAATAATTTTGAGTTGAGCAGAGATGGACTATTTGTGAAGCTGTGGTTTAGTTATTTTGATTCTGAACATTTTTTTACAAGTAAGAGGATGTCAAATGTTCTGGCATCTTAACTTACAAATACAGCAATGTCTTTTGTGAGTTATGCAGAAATGAAAAACACTTTTCTCACTTCTGGGTCAGCAAACAATTTCCCATCTTGTTTCAATATTTGTAATATTCAAGTTCTTTCCCAATGGATTCACAATAGAGAAACTGGATTGTTTTTAACTATGAGCTGTAATAGTTCAGAAGGGAATATTCCAGATTCAGATTTCAACACATTCAGAATGATTGGTTAAATGAACCAGCTAAAAAATTAAGCTTATTGCCTTATTTTGTATAATATAATGAATTATAAACTAAATACACTGGCTGGGTTTATAGAGCACAATGAGCCAAAAAAACTAATGAATCACATTAATCTAGAAATTATGCAAATCCATTCTAACAATGCAGTTTAATTGTCTATTCAGAAAATAATCACTTGGCTTATTCCAAGGTAATTAGGCATAAGACTTCATTGTTGTAAATCAGATTACACATAATATTCATCTTGTAGCATGTAGCTAATCCTCCCCTTTTTGAAAAACTAGAATAAGTGTATAAACTCTGAATGTAAATTGGGGATAGTGCATGTGGATTATGGTTACACTAATATATGTTAAGCACCTAGAATACTTGAAATAAAAGGTGCGCTGTTGTATCCAGATTTATGTGCAAAATCAAAGGGCTTTTCCTGAATTGCACCTAACTCTGCAATATCTTCTTTGTGTTGTTTTCCCAGCTCATAAACAGGAGAAGTTTAAGACATTCTTAACATTTAGTGTTTATTAGTCTTGATAGCAAAATGACTACTTCTGAAGGTAAGCTGCTGACAGACTGTTAGCTCCTTTTGTAGCTGGTTGGCCACTATGGGAGCAGACTGCTGGATCAGATAAGCATGCATCTGATCCAATAGGCTCTGTTTATATTATGTTAGCTGTACTGAAGTTAAAATATTGTTTTCCCTCTTAAAATGGAAGCATCCAATGGCAATTACCAGGTGTGTAAAATCTCTTATGCTTGCCGCCTATTACATCAGAGGTGAAGTCAGATAACCACAGCTGGAATTAGAGAAGCAGTTATTCAGCAATAGCATTTAGGCTTATGTACTGCCTCATTTGCTTTGCAGCACTCTGTGGGCAGTTTACAATGTAAGCATTATTTGCATATTGCCCCCAACAAACAGGGTCCTCATTTAACCAACCTCAGAAGAATGGAAGGCTTAGTTAACCTTGAGTCCTGTCAGGATCAAACTCCAGGCTGTGGGCAGTGTTTGCCTGAAATACTGCACTTTAAACACTGTACCACCAGGGCTCCTATTTCAGGCTGATAAGAGCATATTTTCTTTCTTTTACTACTTGGTGCACCTCATCTGGTGCCATTCATCAGCTGCCTCCCTAAAAAGCTGGTTACAGCAACACTGTTCCAATGGGTTATCAGAATTTCTCAGTAGCTCTTAACGTTAGTCAATGGCGATGAAAGCATTAACTCTCTTTCCTGCTTCACACAGAGTCCTTTATTCATACAATGTCTTTAAATTCTCAAAAAGTTAATTCCTATTGTTGAAAGAAAGCAGCAAGGCACTTACAACAAAAGATTCTACACTTGATCAAAATAGTCCAGTGTGATTTTGGTAGCTAAACTAAAGGGATTTTGAAGCCGTAATGGAGTTTTTACTGTGATTTCTCTTTATATTATTGAACTTTGAATTATTGAACTTCTGAGAAATCCAGATCCAAACAGTTCAACCTTCTCCCGGTTGTCTGTTGTCATTTTGTGATCTTGCCCAATTAAAAAAATGACCAGTTCCTTGACTTTTTTGCACATATTCATAAAATCCTTGTAATTGGTTGTAGTTTTAGTTATCGAGCACTTCCAGAAAAATTCCATTACAAGGTAATTGCTCAGATTCAACCCTGTGCAGCAACTTAGCATTTTACATCATCTGATCTCCTGCTGAGTTGTTACCTCTTTGATTCCCTAGCTAAGAATGGCCTTTAAAAAAATGAAGGTAATCCTCATCATAATTGGGATCAGCAATTCCATTGCTAAGCATGACATCATATGACTTATTGCCAGCTTCTCCATTGACTTTGCTTGTTGAAAGCTGGCTATGAGAGTCACAAATGATGATCACATGACCACTGAACACTGCAACAATTATAAAAGTGTATCACTTGCAAAGCATCCAAATGGCATCATATGACTTCGAGAATGCTGTGATTGTCATAGGTACACGGACCCATTATAAAGTTCCTTTTTGGTGTTGGTGTAAGTTCAAACAGTTACTAAACAGGGCAGTCATTAATCAAGGACTACCAAAAAACAATACTGTTGAAGCTTCATGAGATATTTAGCAAGTAGCTGAAATCATACATCAAGTCTGTCCCAAAGATGCTTTTCAAAAGGCAACTGAAAATGTTTTGCTTCTCATCCAAGAAGTTTCTTCAGTTCTAAACTGAAACGCTAAGAAAGTCCAATTGCCTTTTGAAAAGCACCTTTAGGACAACCATAACCTGAATGATTGAGACTCTCCATAGACATACATCATGTACTGAAAATGTGGACATGGGAGAATGAGGTCAAGCCTGTCCCACTCATGCTGGCAGAGAGGGCCTACTACGAATTTCATTGGTCAAAGAATTCTGACTCTGGGGATCCAGAAGAGCCTTCTCTGCTGCAGCACCCGCCCCTCAGAACTTCCTACCCTTTGGGGTAAGACCTTACCCCACTCACCTATCCTTCTGCATGAGCCTGAAGATTAGACTCTGCCAGTTGGCTTGAGGACCAAATGGGGGAATTCCAGGCTGGAGGTGGCTGCTGGATTAATGGCAGACACTCTCTCCCACTCCTTGCTCTCTGCTCGCCACTTATGCATCTTTTTGTTATCATATTGATGTATTCTCATTGTTTTCTTATTCATTTATTTATTGTTCTATTATTTTACTTCCATTTTGTTTACATTTGTTTTCATTTCTTCCTTTTTATTGTTGTAAGTAGCCCCACAGTGAGATAAGCAGCAAATAAATTTTAAAAGTAAAATAATACATAAAATAAAAATGCAGCTTCTTTCTATTATGTGCAGAGTATGTAAAGATGGTCTTTTTCACTCTAGAACAGGGGTGTCAAACTGGCAGCCTGCGGGCTGGATGCATCACGTGCAAGCCACTCCCACCCCAGTTCTGTGAAGGGGAAAAAAATGTTGCGATACATCATGTGACGGCAACGTGACACTGCAGGTTTGACATCTGTGCTCGGAAGCATAGAAATCTTAGGGGATCTTTTTTTGGGGGGTATTCTCCTAGTACCTTTGCTGGATGGAGCACTAATTGGTTTATGGATGTTCTACTCATTCTCAGAATTTCAACGTCAGTAGAAGTAAATAATCTAATTTTAATGTAGCTGGTAAAATAAAAATATTTGTACATGAAACCTGTTTTAACATAATATTTTTTCTAATTTGGATAGATAATCCCTTCAGCCTGTCTGGGGATTAAGTAAATGTGTGTGGAATCTGTGTCAAGACATTTTAAATTATGAATTATTTATTTATAGTTCCTCCCTTAATTTCAAACTTCTTGCTGACTGCATTTGCATACTGATAAAGATGGCCCAGCCCACTATTAAATCTTGCCTGGCCTACTTTCACACATGCATAAACATTATTTCCAAATCTTACCATAGAATGTGCATTTTTAAAATCAGATTAGAACCTAGCAGTCCTAACATGAATTGGAGCGGGAACAAAGTGCTAATCACACTACTTTAAAAAAAATAATCAATAGTAATAAATGCTGATGAAGGTGGCTAAAATCCATGTTTGTGAAACATGGAAATGATTTGGTAGCTGTTGTTTTGAAATAATCCTGTTGAACTCTGCCACCTTGTGTTAAACCAGAAAAAATCTATTTCCTGTTTAGTGGGTGCAGTTTCTAATTCTTGCTGTCATTGGAAAATGCCTAATTCTTGCTGCCTGAGTCTATGCAACCCAGCCCCACTATAGTAATTGAAACTTGTTAAGCTTTTGCTGCAAAAATCATCTTTTTTTACACATAGGTTACTTTTTGCCCACTAATTCTTTTGCTCTGATCTTTCTCCTGTTCCACTATTCTTCATCTTCAGAACAAGCCCCTTTTCTTTACTGAAGGAAAATGTAACAATAAAAGGTTCATCCTACAAGCAGCATATTAGAACCAGATCTATTCAGCTGAAAGGGACTAGTTAGATCACTCAGTCCAACCCCCCCTGTTCAGTTCAGGAATCTAAATTAAAGCATCACAATTGCCTCTGCTTGAACACATCCACTTCCTCTGGATAATTAGTTCCACTGCTAAAATGCTCTTATTGTTAAAAAATGTTTCCTAAGTCAGTTGCAATCTGCTTTTTCTGGAACTGACATTCATTGTTCTATGATCTGCACTTCGGACCTTCATTGGAATAATTCTTAAAAAAGCAATACTGCAAATTCCTTAAGTCTTTTTTTTATCAAGCTTAAACCTTTCTCATTCCTTCCGAAATACTTTCCTATTCATCTGTTTTGCCAACCCTGGAATCTTGTTGGCTTTTGTTCAAGACTAATACTGAGAACTGGACACAGTAATATAGTTGAACCTGACCAATGAGGAATAAAGGGGAAATATTACTTCCCATGATTCCCAGAAATTATATTTATATTCAATTACATCTGATCCTGTTTGATTCTTTCTTTGTTTTTGGGTCCCCCATCATGATGCTGATTTATACTCAGTTTGCAAAAAACTACTATTTTAGGAATTTGTTTACAAGTGTCTTGCCGTACTCAGTATCCTCTATTCTATATTTGTACATATGGCTTCTGTTTCTTATGGAGAATTTTATGTTCATGCCAAATTTCATTCTGTTGTTTTCAGCCCATGTATCCAGCCTGTGAAAAGTATTTTGAGTTGTATTTCAACTTTCAGCATATTAAGTAGTAAATTCAATTTTGTGTCATTTACAAATTCTATAAACTCTACCTCCCCATTCAGGTCATTCCTAAACTACCAAAGACTACAGAGCTCAAAATTGAAATTTCTGCCCCTTCCCTCAATACTATACTGTGCTTTGATGAGAACTCATTAAAAGCCCTTCATCAAGATCACAATCAAAATGTTATGGGTACTTTGTCAAAAGTTTTGCTATCAACAAGAGATATGACATCTGTATGATTACCACAATTACCACAATACCAGGAAATTATCTGATAAGAAGACTTTTTCTTGACAAGACTTTTTCTTGACAAGGCTGACTTCTGTTAATTATTCAATAGTTCTTCAGTATACTCACAGACTGATTTCTCTATGATATTTCTCTGAATCAATGTTGAACAGATTTGTAAGTGTTTCTCCGGATTCTCTTTTGCTTAATTTTTTATGATTAAAGATGTTTGCTCTCTTTCAGTCACCTGTATCTTCAGGATAATATCAAAAGTTCTGTCAACAGCCAACTAAAACCCAGAAAAAGGAATTCACTGTGAGTCTTAGTAGTTAGATTAATGTCAACTTCCAGAGGAAGTAATGATTGACTGAAGACAGCTTCATGAATGACAACAGTGGAATGAAGAGACTGGATCGTCAATAATTCCTCTCCAGAGTATTTTTCATTATTAGGATCAAACTGTACGGAAACAAAAAAAGATACTTTTGCTGTTCATATGTAAACTCAAATCTTCATAAAAACTGGTCATTATTGTTATCATAGTTACTTTTTAAAAAAGAAATTCTAACCATCTCTTGATTTGTGAGGTCTGATCAAACGTGACAATCCCAGATTTTAGCAACTATATTACCCACGGTGCTGTTCATAAAGAGCAAATATATGAATATGTATATATATGCATACTAAGTTAGAAAAGACACGAATGGCAAGGTGAAAGGTTAGGTAGGACGCTTTGTATAAAGAAGGTCACATTGATTTCTTTTATTTAGCATATGGCAATGGTACAATTAGCCAGGAGATTACAGTGTTAGTACATAGTTAGTTAGCAGTGTGGAAGAGTGCTAGTCCTTTTAGTTCATGCTCACATGCTTACCCAGTCTGCATCCCAAGGAGTGAACTAGCTCCACACCAGAAAAGGTCACAATGGAAGAGGAAGAAGTCCTGATTAGCACATATTTGTTTGTACTATATTAAATTTCATCCAGACTCTTTTCTGAAAAGTATATTTATATTAAACATCAACATTTAAAATGGCATGTTAAGATTTTCCATTTTAGAAAGAGAAGAATATTACTGAGCTCACTTCCAAAATACAGCATGCCTTCTAAACATGTTTATCTATCAAATATAATGCCGGTGTCTATAGCCTTGATGTTCAATATGCCTTGGTGCTTCTGGAAGAGATGAGAGCCTGGCTGTAATTTAAGTGATGCAACTATTAACAAAACCAGTTGGTTTTCCTATAGAAAAGGATTTATTGGACTCTACTGTTCCATGTAACATCAAATTCAGGTGGTGTCAAAATGAGCCCATTTTCTTGAGAATCACAAGAAAGGTATTAGCATATTCAATGAAGCTCCAGCTTTTCAGAAATACCTATACAAAAGAGATGAGACTGGTAGGGAGGGGCTAAAGTAAAGGATAAAAATATTTTTTAAATGACCTAGTCATAGTCAGAACATTAGGTTTCAGTTGGTGAAGAAAAATGGAAAGGGAATTAAAACTTGGAATGCCTTCACCAAAATGTCACGATATGGATGCATTCCCATACAGCATTCCCTCACAAACAACACTGGATTTTTGAGGACAGCCAGGTTCCCATTTGGAGTTGATTCCTACTCCACAACACATATTCTGATCTCTTCCCTTGTGTAACTAGTCATTGGAGGTTTAGATGAAAAAGATTGGACATTTACTTTAAATGTTGTAGACAAGAGGTAAATGTCTATGGAAATTCTCAATCATCCAGTCATGGTTATCCCAAAGGTGCTTTTCCAAAAGACAACTGGACTTTCTCGTTTTTTTCCTTGAAAACATTTCAAGCTTCTTCTTGGACTAGAAGTGAAATGTTTTCAAGGAAAAAAAATTAAGAAAGTCCAGTTGCCTTTTGAAAAAGCACTTTTGGGATAGACAAGAGGTACATGTCTTATCTCCCATCTGAAGATTGGTGATTTGGGTCTTTGATGCCCCTTTGAGACCTACATTTTAATGTTTATTACAATGACTGATTAACATATCCCTCATGGGGAACACTGTAAAATCCCATAGAAGGAATGCATGGCTATATACCAGCTGTAATAATAAGTGTTTCTGCAAACAGATTTGACTATTTGGACAGACGCCATCTGAATACTAGTCAGGGGAGCAGGGCAGGAAATTATCTAGAAACAAGCCACACATTTTGTCAGCCCCCTTCAAACATGGTAGAGCAGAGATTGTCAAGCTGATACCTGTTTGGCATCATTTAAATTGAAATATGGACCGTCTCCAGTCTTCAAAGTAGTTGGCTTCAGATGATAATGATGGATTAACATTGAGAGGGAAATGCCATTGCAGCCTGTTATTTAGATTCTGCCTTTTTAAAATAAAAGCAATGGGAACACATAACATTTTTCATCGATCTGTCAATTAAAGACAGTTGAGGAATGACAGTGCTGGGAATGTTACAACAACATGACATTTTTACCCCCAATCATGTCATGGTAGAAGTAGTGAGAGAAACGGTCTTTTATTTTTAAGACTCCCTCTATGCTCTTGCTCTTCCTATGAAAACATATAAAAATTATGCTTTTCTAAACTATTGAGGATTACAAGTTCAAAGAGGTGCACTCTTCACAGACAATTTCTTATAGAATCACATGAGTGCCATTTAAAAAGCAACTCTCCTGTTCAGAAGATTAATGTAATGCCCTTTCAACTATGGATGTCATATTCAAATGTGGCTTCCATTAAAATGATTGAACAATGTTGCAGCTTCTAGCAGCAAGGATCTATGTTTTCAGTGTTCAGATCTGAAATTGGGTGTCTCTACTGTTATGTCATTTGAAGACACTGTTTAGCTACAAGACATTGTTTAATGCTCCAAAGGGTTAGGTTATCTAGACTGTCTTCCTTTCCTAAATATTAATGGTTTGCACTCCAGGCCCACTGGGATATTTTGGAAAAAAATGATGGCCAAACAATAGTTTCTCTCTTTTAAAAAATAAGAATTTTAGTAAGAATTTTAATTACAGTAGTAAAAAAAATGTTTTTACACTAGTAAAAAAAAGCTAATACAAACTAAACACAAAGGAAGAGACTGGAATGAATAAAATGCAGGAAAATAAAGAAGAAAAGAAATAATATAATCAAAAACATAAAATAAATATATAAAAACAAGAGTTTCAACATTCATCACAAAAGTAGAAACAAATTTAATAACTCTTCACCCCCTTTAAGGTGAAACATATAACTTTTTATTTCCATATCCCATCAGTTATCTATAAACAAATCCATAAAATATCAACTTTTCAATCCTGGTTTCAGCAAAAAGTCTAAAAAAGGGTTACCAGAACATTGGGGGGAAAAGTCTTATTTTAACATTGATCACATAAACCAACTGTATATTCCTTCCTTTTACTTTCAACACTTAATACTTAATTCAATCATATATTTTGTAGGATTTTATTTCTCTTTATTTCTTCTTTATTCCAATGTACAGATTTCTTCAAAACTTTAACAAGCTTCTGTTGCAGATCCAATAAATACATGTTTTCCAGGTCATTTCTGGAAAATTCTTGTATTTTCCTTTTTAATTTTTAAAATTTTGGCCAGTTTCTTTTGTACATCCAGTAAAGTATACTTTTCCAAATCATTCTCTTGGCTTATCATTTTAGTTCCACATTCTGTACATTCTTTATCCTATCAGATAAAATTTGTTTTGCTTCTGTCATTAACTTATTAATGTCTTTTGGACATGGTCTATCCATAAATGCAGACATCATTACTGATAGTATTGTTATTGTTGTTACTAACTATTGGCTCTGTTCTTGAAATATCTCCTTTAATATTTCCAATGCTATAATATTTTGTGTTAATTTTTAAGTCCCAATATTAACCTATATCATGCTGCTAGTTTTCATTTTTAGTCCCTTCCAGTATCCAGTTTCTGGAATAATCATCTTTTGTTATGACTTGCAATTGCTAGGATAGCCAAAGCAAATCTATTTTATACAAAAAGTGGTTTATTTTAATAGTTAATCCCAAAATCTTATAGTAAAAGTCAAGTTTCCAAATTTATCTGGATCCTTAATCCATTTATAACTTTCTTAGAACAAAATCTTATTTACTTTTTATTGTATATTTCAAATTGTTCAAGTTCTTAAGCTTGTAATTAATTTTTGTTTAGTTTGAAGATACTCCTATGAAAACTTTTCAAACTTGTTGTTCCAAAGGTTGCTAATATTTTTCAGATGATTAATAGGTAATTTCTGAAACTTATAAGGTATGCCTTTAAAAGGCTCTGCCATGATTACAACTAAATGGCTAATCCCATTGTCTTCTGGCACTCAAACCCACAGAAATCTGCTCCTTGCAAGGGGCAACTATCTAGAGAGGTTCCAAAAATCTAATCTATTCACCACTTCCTTTATTTTTGCCATTGTCATTGGCTCTGCTTTCATAGAGCAGTTTTAGGTTCTCCATACCTCCCCTGGAAGTCCCCCATGTTGACTCATATTGACTCATTCTGACAATTACATATTGAAGTCAATTAAAAAAAAACTTAAAGAATAAAATTATACAGTAGGTTTTATGGATCAACTAGTTCAATGCTTTTCTTGATGAGAAAAATTGGAGCAAGCACAAAAGAATCCCAACAGGGTATGATTGCACAATAACTGCTAAAGATTCCAGTGTTCTGTGTGGCCTAGATCCTAGTTCAGATTGGTTCCCTCCCTTCCATACAGCTTATATAGTAATATCAGCTGTGAAGACCCTGAACATGCCCCATGGTGTAGTGGCCACAAGTGACCTGTTTGATGCCACCTTTCTAATAAGCGTGGTTGTCTTCACATTGCATTGTTTTAAATACAGCTGAATATGACCTTGTTTATCCAGATGATTCTGAGGTAACAATTGCTCTGGGAAGCAACTGCTTTTAGACAACCTTTACAAACATTTTAATTTTTACAACCTTATAACACAGTGCCTTGTTTTTAGGATAGGTTGCCTTGACTTGCTAATTGCTTCATTTAGGCATCATTTTAAAGTTAAAAAATATTTCATTCTTTTGTTCTGAGCATCTTAGGAGGAAAAGCAGCACAAAATGGAATATATGATTACTTTGATAATCATCATCACTATCAAGCAGTTTCTCCTACTATTAAAATGGTCTGTACTATAACTTAAGCTCATTGGATCTTTTCATTTGCATTTTTCAATCTTTATTTTGTTTACTATTGATCACATTTGTTCATATCCAACAGCAGTGCTAAGACTGAGCCAATGGAGATGTTCCAATGCTTGTACAATTTTATAAGTAGTCAGTCGTATATAACTGACACCAAAAGAGATGTGTGATTGTGTATGCTTATTGATGTAGATAAATAGTCCAGATAGATAACTGAATTGAGTATCCTTCTAGCCATGGTAACTAATTCAGAAAGGAAAAGAAAACAGTAATATAAGTCAGTGACCAAGCCTCTCCTAATGTAGTTAGCCATAAGTAATAAAGTAGGAACAATAAGGGTTTTCTTTATAATTAAAAGGAACAGTTACTTGGCTTTTCCACTTCAAAGAACAGAAAGAGAAGACTTTTGTTAGTTGGAGCAATGAAAAAGGCAGGAAATGGAAATTTGTGGGCTTAGCCAAGCATGAAGTCTATGAACCTGAGATTATTTTTTCTTTTCTCCTATCCAATGTGGCTGGAGTGCGGGGGTCAACTCATCAAGGAAATAAATGTAATCTTCTGTTCAGGTAGAAAGGTATTTTTTTACTCTTCAGATGTCAATAAGATCTAAAATAGCAGGTGCACAACAACCAATCTCATGGCATTTTCAGCCATAAACCCTGGGTTTGTCTCAGACAGATAGTGATCATTCAGAAACAAAACATTTAGTCTTACTATGGCTTATCTGTTTCACCAAAGTGCCTAAATAAGAAGTGTATAGAATATACAGAGATGTGTGTGTGTGTGTGTGTGTATTGTGGCATTTGCATTTCATACGTTTCATATGTTGTTTAAAAACTAATCTATATTAGGCTAATTAAATCTCTAGTTTTATTGGAGATCTAAATTAGAAAATATAAAAAGGGAAGGAGAACTTTGAAATAAAAACTATGAGAAAATATTCTGCCTGTTGGAAAATAAGCAGAATAAATCTTGAGATCTTAGCACTTGGCAAACATCAAGCAGATAAAGAATATTTGAACAGTTTTCCAATAGCAAACAATGATACAAATACAGG
This sequence comes from Oxyrhabdium leporinum, assembly GCA_032468155.1. NCBI lineage: Eukaryota > Metazoa > Chordata > Lepidosauria > Squamata > Cyclocoridae > Oxyrhabdium > Oxyrhabdium leporinum. The sequence continues at coordinate 230,300 of JANHFL010001318.1, forward strand.
TATGAAATCCAAGAAAGACTTCTGTCTTTACTTAATCACTTGGCATCCTCCATGCTCAACTCTAATTAGGTGTGTACCCTGGATAATCCTTATTTAAGGTGCTAATTAGAAATTTATTGGCACCTTAAAATATACATTGTAAGATTTTCATATGAATTTAAATTTGTAGCTGAATGTATTTACCTCAGTTAGGCTTTATAATTACATATGTCATATGTTAAAACAGGGGCATAATTTTCAAACAGGAATATTATAGAGTCAAAATCTTCAGTTTATTTTAGATGATTGGTTACTGCCAATTTTATTTATGTTAACATGTTTTTATATAGATATATAGTTGTCTTTGTTTAATTTTTGCTTTGTGATGGTCTGATGACTGCATGCAAATAAACAAATCTGAACCGAAATCTGAAGAACTTAACCAAAAGTCTTGGAATTGTTTGATCTTATTCAAAAAGTGGGAACATATCCCAAGTGACTTGAACATAAACTAAAAGTGGTGTTTAATTCACACTTAATTATCAACCCATTAAATTAATACCATAGCTGTGAAAATCAAAAACATGAAAAAAACAGAATAAATGCATAGTTTTTGGCTTATCAGCAATTAATAGCTAATGCAGTTCAAAATTAGCCTGAAAAAATTATGATCAGACTGAAATATAATGACAAAACTAACCTTTCTCCTGATAGAAATTTTTAGAATTCAGACTGAAATATTTTCTATTTCATAGATTTACACACTGGAGAAGTCAAGGATTTGTAGGGTGTGGTCAAAAAGTCAAGATGACAGTCATGATGCTAGAATCAAAGTTTTATCTATTTCTGATATTCATCACATAGAGTCTAACCAGTTGTATTAAATTTTCTGAATAAAATTAAATATTAATTATAGTAAATGTTTCGGAAACTATTCATATATGTTCATACATACATAAATAAATATATAGGTAGTTCTTGTTTAGCAACCATAACTGGAACCAACAACTTGGTCATTAAATGAGGTGACCACTACATAAAACTGCAACTAGGCTTACAGTCCTGCATTGGTTGCCTGTAGATTTCTTGTACCATTGGAAATGATTAAAGTCCTATATATGTATTGCAACCAAAGAATTCTTAGGATTGCCTCCTTCAGCCACAGTCAACATGGTTGCTGCAAGCAACTTAGGAGAAACTGGTGGCAGTTCTCCACATCAGGAGATTTAAAAAGACAAGTCTTCTCTCTTCTGCCTGGCTTGCTCCAACCTTGCGGGCCCTTCAGAAGCAAGTTGAATGATTTTTTTAATATATATTTTTCACATTGTTATTAAACTAATTGGAGATGGTCTTAAAATCCAATGAATGAATAGGTTATGCAAATTTACCTCTTGTCAATCTTCATTAAAACTACAGCCCTAGTTCTTCAACTAGCTCTTGAGTTAGACCTCTTCACTGAGGTGCTGCATGCTGCGTCCCCACGTGGCCTACCTAGCTGCTCCCCCTCCCACAGTCCCCAGAGCTTCCCTTCCCTGCCTTCCGCACTGTCTTCCTTCCTTCCCTACTCCCTTCCGCACCAGGCCCACCATGTTTAACTGTCTTCTTTGCGGGGAAGGGAAGCTCTCTTTGTGGGCAGAAGACTTTTCCCCACCCACCACCACCCAGATGCCCTCGCTTTCCCCAAATTCCCCAAGCATT